>SKCR01049232.1:0-165176 GCA_019454045.1 Zanthoxylum bungeanum
AATTACAAAGCTTCCAATACAAGCTTTACAAAAAACTCTCACCAATCACTCTCACTACACTTTCACACATTTAGGGATGCATTACAATGGTTTCAGAGGCTCAAATTTATAGAGCCAAAACCGCGTGAACAGTGTCACGCGGTTTGGCACACACACACACACAGCTCATACTCACTTTGCCAGCCCATACACGTTTTGCTGGCTTCTTGTGCACTGCAACTTTCCTCAATTGCTGCTGCTTTCGGTGGAAAGTTGGCTCATTTAGTCAACAAATCTCCCCCTCGGTGAAGATTTCCTCAAAATCTGAGCCGACCCATCAATCATCCAAATCCGGATCCTCCAAAGGATCCTCCCCTGGCTGCATCTCTGTGACTGCCTACGTACCCTGAGTTGGGATCAAGCCAATCGTAGTTCTCTGTATCTCCCCACTTTGACTATGTGGAGAGTTTTGTCATCCCGGCTATGGCACGACAGATTTCAAGCTTTTCCTTCGGTAAAACCTTCGTGAACATATCGGCACCGTTGTCGTCGGTGTGAATTTTCCTGAGTTCTAACAGCCTTGAGCTCAGGACGTCCCGTATCCAGTGATACCTCACATCGATATGTTTTGACCTTGAATGAAAGGTGGAATTTTTACCGAGATAGATAGCGCTCTGGCTATCGCAGTACAAAATGTACTTCTCCTGCTTGAAACCCAATTCCTGGACGAATGTCTTCATCCACAACAATTCCTTGCAAGCTTCTGTGGCTGCAATGAATTCTGCCTCTGTTGTAGAAAGTGCAACACACCTCTGCAACCTCGACTGCCATGCCACAGCTCCTCCTGAGAGAGTAATCAGATACCCCGAAGTAGACTTACGGGTATCCACATCTCCTGCCATATCTGAATCGGTGTAGCCCATCAACACTGGCTTGTCGCTGCTTCCAAAACATAACCTCATTTTGGAAGTGCCTCGAAGATACCGCATGATCCATTTGATCGCATTCCAGTGTTCCCGTCCTGGGTTTGACATAAACCGGCTGACCAATCCAACTGCGTGTGCTAAGTCTGGCCTCGTGCACACCATGGCATACATAAGACTTCCCACTGCTGAGGTGTATGGAACCTGTTTCATTTCCTCCTTCCCTGTCTCAGTAGAGGGACTCTGCTGCGTACTCAATCTAAAGTGGGTAGCAAGAGGAGTGCTAACCGCTTTAGCCTTGTCCATCTGGAATCTCTGAAGTACTTTCTCGATGTACTCCTCCTGTGACAAGTATAACTTCCTGGCTTTCCGATCACGTCCGATCCTGATGCCAAGAATCTGCTTAGCTGGCCCCAAGTCTTTCATCTCAAAAGACTTACTCAGTTGCTGCTTCAAATTATCAATCCTCGATTGATTCCGGCCAATTATCAACATATCATCTACATATAACAGTAAGATGATAAAGTCATCGTCAGAAAACTTCTGAACGAAAACACAATGGTCTGAAGTAGTCTTCTTGTATCCCTGCTCCCCCATAACTGACTCAAACTTCACGTACCACTGTCTCGGTGCCTGTTTCAAACCGTATAGGCTTTTCCTGAGTCTGCACACAAAGTCCTCTTTCCCGCTGACTCTGAAGCCTTCTGGTTGCTCCATATAAATTTCTTCTTCCAGATCCCCGTGAAGAAATGCGGTCTTGACATCCATCTGCTCAACTTCCAGGTCGAGGCTTGCTGCTAAGCTGAGTACCACTCTGATGGATGACATCTTCACAACTGGAGAGAAGATTTCATCGAAGTCAATGCCTTTCCTCTGATTGAATCCCTTGACAACTAATCTGGCTTTGTACCGGGGTTGTGAAGTGTGCTCCTGTTGCTTCACCCTGTACACCCATTTATTCTTCAAAGCCCGTTTGCCTCTTGGCAATTTCACCAACTCAAAAGTGTGATTGTCATGCAAAGATTTCATCTCATCTTGCATGGCTTCCTCCCACTTTTCTCTGTCCTCTGTTTCCACAGCCTCCTGGTAGCTCTCGGGTTCTCCCCCGTCAGTAAGCAGCACATACTCATATGCAGAGTATTTGTTGAAGGTCGCCTCTCTCTGTCAGACCTTCTCTGTGGAACTGTTGGTGGAACTTCTGGTACTGGTGGTTGATCATGATCATCATCTCTGGGAGCTTCATCACCTGTACCCTCCTGTCTGGGAACCTCATCTTCAACTCGAACTGGCACCGGTGTCTGAGGTTCTGGATTCACATTTCTGTATTGTTGGGGCATTGTCTTCATATCCTTCCTGATATCTTCTATGGTCTGGTCTTCAACAAAGACAACATCTCGGCTTCTGACGATCTTCTTCTCCACATGATCATAGACTTTGTAGCCGAAATCATCCTGACCATAGCCAATAAAGACACACTGTCGCGTCTTTGCATCAAGCTTGGATCTCTCGTCCTTTGGGATGTGTACAAATGCTTTGCACCCAAAGACATGTAAGTGCTCGTACGACACTTCTTTACCTGTCCAAGCTTGGTTAGGAACATTACCTTTCAGTGCGACCGCTGGGGACATGTTCAAAACATGAACTGCTGTGATGAGTGCCTCCCCCCAGAATGTCTTCGGCAGCTTGGCTTGTGACAGCAAGCTTCTGATCCTCTCGCACAAGGTTCTGTTCATCCTCTCAGCTAGGCCATTCAGCTGAGGTGTCTTCGGAGGTGTCGTTTGATGTCTGATTCCTTGCGTCTTGCAGTACTGATCAAACGGACCTCTGTATTCTCCACCGTTATCTGTTCTGATGCACTTCAGTTTCTTGCCGGTTTCTCTCTCCACCAAAGCATGAAACTCCTTGAACACTCCCAGCACTTGATCTTTTCTCTTCAAGGTGTATGCCCAGATCTTCCTTGAATGATCATCAATAAATGTCACAAAATACAGTGACCCTCCGAGTGTTCGTATCTGCATCGGACCGCATACATCTGAATGTATGAGATCTAGTACCTCCGGTTTCCGTTGAGGCGGGGAGCTCTGGAAGGATACTCTGTTCTGCTTTCCAGCCATGCAGTGTTCACACTTCCGTAAGTGTGAGTTCTTCAGTTCCGGAAGAACATTCCGCCTGCGTAGTATCTCCATCCCTGTTTGGCTCATGTGACCGAGCTTTTTGTGCCATAGCTCGGCTGCCTCATTACTATTAACTGTATTTATGCTACTATTTGAAAGCTTAGCATGCATCAAATACAGAGTTGAATCTTTCTTACCTCGTGCCACGACCATTGATCCTTTAGTGAGCTTCCAGCATCCGTCACTAAAGGTGCTGCAGAAACCTTCATCATCCAGCTTGCCTGTTGAGATCAGGTTTAACCGGATATCTGGGATGTGTTTGACTCCCTTCAACACTAGCCTTGTCCCGTTATCTGTTTCAAGGCATATGTCTCCAATACCGACGGCTTTGGACTGTCCGTCATTCCCCATCCTTACAGCACCGTAGTCCCCTGGTGTGTAAGATGAAAAGAAGTCTCTGCGAGATGTGGCGTGTATGGATGCGCCACTATCTATCACCCAACTGGTCTCGTGGCTGGCAAGATTCACAACATTTTCTTCATACATTATGCAGAAGTCTTTGGAGGTTTTCTCGGTGGTTGTAGCAACTCTTTCTTGATTAGAGTCACCATCTCTCCTGGACTGCTCGTTCTTCAGTTTGTAGCAATCCCGCTTCATATGGCCTTTCTTCTTACAGTGATAGCACTCAATATCCCTTGTTCTTGACTTACCTCGGTTCTTGTCTGATCTCCCTGGGCCTCGGCTTTTACTCCTCCCCCTTCTGGTGTTCTTTTCTGTCACTAGAGCTTCTGAGGTTGAGGTTGATGCTGACTCCTGCATTCTCGTCCTCTTTTCTTCCTCGAAGATCCTGGTCTTTGCCATCTCCATAGTGACTTTCCCATCTGCGGCTGAATTGATCACCGTAGATCTGAACGTTTCCCAAGATTCTGGTAACGTATTAAGGAGTATTAAACCATTTACCTCATCTCCGAAGTCTATGCCCAATCCAGACAATTCCTTCATGGTTCCGAGGAAATCGTTGATATGATCCGCCACAGCTGTACCTTCCTGATATTTCAAACCCATCATCTTCTTGATGTAGTACAGCTTGTTGTTGCCAGTCTTTGCTCGGAAAAGCTCCTCCAGCTTTCCCCATAAAACACGTGCATTTGTTTCTTCACTGACATGGTTCACGATACTGTCGTCGATCCACTGACGAATAGTACTGCATGTTTTCTGGTGAAGATTAGCCCACTTTCCATCGGTCATTCCTTCTGGTTTCTCCTCCAGAAATACCGATCCATCATAGTCCTTCACATACAGAAGGTCTTTCATCCTTCCTCTCCATGTGAAATAGTTTGTACTGGTTAACAAAATCATTTTTCCGTTGCTCCCCTCCATCATAAAAATTCTAAGCAGAATTTCAAAAAACGGACCTCACCGTTGCGTCCGGAATGGTCGAAAATGGTGGAAATGACACTTCGTTTGTCAAAATCCGACACAGGGACCAAATAGCAAATTCCAGAAATTACAGGGGTCAAAGTGCAATTTCCGAAAGTTCAGGGGCCAAAGTGCAATTACGGAAAGGTTCAGGGACTATATTGCAATTTCCAAAAAAGTTCAGGGACTAAATTGCAAATTTCTGAAAGTATAGGGGCTAAATTGTATTTTCCAGAAAGTTCAGGGATCTATCTGAAATTTACCAGGCACCGCTGACGTGGCAGCTGACTGTGCGCTGACGTGGCGCTGACTGGGCGCTGACGTGGCGGCTGACTGGGCTGCTGACTGTTCGCTGACGTGGCGCTGACTGTGTGCTGACTGTGCGCTGACTGGGCGACACGTGGCGCTGACTGGACTGATGACGTGGCAGTCGTCTTCAACCTTAAGTTGGCGCGTGGAGCTCGTGGATTGCGCGTCGGGCGCGTGGGCTTCTCTCTGGACGGCGCGTGCGGCGCGTGAGGCGTGCTGGGACCTCCGTTTGATCGCCGTAAAATACCACCGTGCTCGTCTCGCCGTGAAAAGTCCGATGATATGCTCAAAATCGATTTTCGACAACTTTTGTCGGAACCGACTTTCCGAACCGAAACTTCGTTTATGAATTTCGGGATCCCTCCGTGGAACCGTAGCTCTGATACCACTTGTTGTGAATAAACACACACTAATAGAGGTGAATTGAGAGAAAACTCTTCTTTTATATATACCCACAAAAGAATTACAAAGCTTACAACCCAAGCTTTACAAAAAACTCTCAAACACTTTACTCTCTATCTTTCCTCACGATTTGGGATGCATTACAATGGTTTCAGAGGCTCAAATTTATAGAGCCAAAACCGCGTGAACAGTGTCACGCGGTTTGGCACACACACACACACAGCTCATACTCACTTTGCCAGCCCATACACGTTTTGCTGGCTTCTTGTGCACTGCAACTTTCCTCAATTGCTGCTGCTTTCGGTGGAAAGTTGGCTCATTTAGTCAACAGTTTGGTCTGCAAACTCGTTGATGCTTAGCTTGTAAGGCTTCTCCCCAGCTGCGTTGTTAAAGGATTCAATGTACTCAACATTCTCCTTGAATATCTTGAAACGCATCTCCTTCTCTGCATTGTCTTTATACACACGTCCATAGCGAGCCATCCACATTTCGTGTTTTTCATTCATAGTGGAATCGTCAAGTGTGCGGGACCAGGATTGAGAAACACATAGCCCCAAAACTAGTACTGCAACGAAGAGTAGTTTCTTCTCTCTAGTATTAAAGCCATTAATCTAGTTGATAAAAACTAGCTGCTGTGCAAGATTTCGTTGTAATTTGAATAAGAGTTAGTATGATTAGACACACTTTCATCCTCCAAGTGTTGTTGGTATTTATAGTTATAGATATTGCAATTGCTTGATCAAAGAATGTCTCTCGAATTGAATTCTCATTAATGACGTGAAGTTGCTGGTAAAAGCTTAGGTTGCCTGGGGAATCCGGCAATTTGTATGTGATAAAGACAACAAAAAAAAACCTGATTCCGTAGACGCTGCTTCATTTAACTTGTGTTCTTTACTGTGTATTGTAATACTATATATATGTTGACTATTTGCATTTGTAAATCTTCTCAGAATCTGCTTTTACTATAATTTTGGAATCTATACAACCAATTGTTAATTCGTCAATTTTGCTACTTTAGATTTTTTTTTTTGGAAAAGATGGAAACCCCGCCACCAAACCACCCATTCTGGACCGCGGCGCAGGTAAAACCACCGGCTGTCCCAGGCTCTTACAAGAAGTGCACCCCCTGGATTCGAACCCAGAACCTCAAGGTGAGATCCTGGACCCTACACCACCAAGCCACACCCCTTGGGGACTTTAGATACGAAGCCGAAAACGTTTAAAAGAAAAAAAAAAAATATCAAATCCGAAATAGAAAAGAAACAAATCTAAGAAGAATTCCGAAAATAGGAAAGAAATATAGTAATTGCGATTCAAACCACTTAAAAAAAAATTTGACGTCAAATCGACATAGCCAATTAACGCCATATACATATTTTCGATATCTTCAAATCAATATATTATAGGTACAAAACGGACACTTATAGCCTAAGTTATGATCCTTGAAAATTATAAATGTCATATATCATACATCAAAGACGGTTTTGAGAAGCCCCAAACCAGTCACATACTCACCTCTATTTAGATGTAACAAGCACATTTTAGAAGGCTACATTGGATTATCTTAGGCGACAAAATGCAAATGGACTTCAAAATTATCATCTCAGAAAATCGTTCACACCCACAAGTAAATATCAAAAGTCTAAACTCTAAACAAAATTATGATATTGTTTAAAACTAAAAATCAGCCTTTTACCAAATATTCTTTCAAATTTAAATTACAAGCATTTATATAGTAAAATCAACAAAATCTTACTGCAATTCATAATGGAAAATTGTAATTCGAGTTCACTCAAAAAATTAAAAAAGAAAAAGAAAAAAAGGATTCGACTTCCTCAGCATCCGGTTAAAGAAGATACCAAAAAATCCTAATCATCACTCATCATAAAATCCTAAGCCTACTAATCTAGGGGTAAAAATACCATTTGAGTTTTACCATATTTATTGCACAATATATGGTAATTTAACTAAACAATCACCCAATCAGAATCACATGACTTTTCTTGTTCTTGGGCTGTAATCATGTATGATATGAGGTTCTCTTCCTCTTGTACAATTTGATCAAAATTATGCGTTATTGTTTTCATCATTGAATAATGCGGCTGTACCCGTCTCAAATATGAAATATGAGCCTGTTGCCATCTTGAAATTGGCATTGCCTTGGCTTCCAGATAATCCTCGATAATCCGTCGCTACAGTGCAGTTAGCGACGAAATAGAGACGGGAAAATTTCGTCTCTATTCCGCTGGTCGCAAAAAAATAGCGACGAAAATATTAATTCCGTCGCTAAATTTAGTGACTGAATTTTATTCCGTCCCTATATAGCGATATAATTTTCCGTCTCTAATTAGCGACGAAATAAAATTCCGTCACTAAATAGTGACAGAAATTTCTGTTTCAATGTTGAGACAGAATGATTCCGTCACTAAATAGAAACGGGAAATTTCGTCGCTATTTAGTGACGGAAACTTCCGTTTCAATATAGAGATGGAAATTCTGTTTCTAATTAGAGACGTAATTTTCGTTTCTAATTAGAGACGGAACATCCGTCTCTAATTAGGTCGCTACTTCCTATGAATTTTTTTTTATATATATAAAATTGTTATTTTTTTTAATATTTTAAGAAATTAAATTTATTTTAAACAATATTATTAATATTTGTAAAATTATAAAATAAATATATTAAATACTTAAATTATAAAATAAATACAACAATTAGTAAATAAAATTTTTATTATATAAATGTTATAAAGTTTAAAAAATTACAACATAAAAAAAATACACATAAGTTAATATTCCTTATCTGTCTGCTCATAATTAGTCGGAGGATAAAGTGGACCTGAAGAGGAAGGTTGTGAACTCAAGTATCTCATCATCCGAAAATACTGCTTCATATCTGTCATCTTATGTTTGAGATCAAACACCTCTCCATTTCTCTTCCGCTGCTCTTCCTCTAGTCTGTGTATCTCTTCATTTCTCTTTCGTTGCTCTTCATCCAGTCGTTGTTGTATAATCTGCATCTCAATCCTAACTCGTTGTTGTACCCGCTGCTCAACTGTATCATCAAAAGTCGAACCGTAGTACGATCTACCTGAGCTGCGTAACGAATCTAGATATGAAAGCGATGCAGAGAGTCCGAGACCGTACTCGAGTTCCACTCCAGACATCTAGTATAGGCGATTGCGACTGAGCTCTACACCATCTCATTATCCTTCTCTACGTATCTACTAGGCGATTGGTGTCGACCTGAGTCTCAGGCTCACTATACTCCCCTGAAAATTGAGATGCAATCTCTACCATTTGCTCCAAAACAGCCTACCATTAATAAAAATATATATAAGAAAGCAAAAATAATTTTGAAAAGAAAAATTTAAAAATATTTAACTTATAAAAAAAATTACATTAATGTCGCTCGATCTCTTGTCAACAAAAGTATCATCATTCTTTGTGTGCATATGCTTAAACACTTCATAGCCTGTGGGTGCACGTCTTAACTGAGATTCCTATTTAAAAAAATAAAAAATTAATAAATAAGTTTAATAAAAGTAATAAAAAATATTCGCATGTTTAAAAAAATCTAACCATATCAATAGAATGTTGAATGGTAGACCTCGAGCCACCGGCGTGTTTAGAAACACCCGATCCTTCTCTAGCTTTCTTAGTGTTTCTATTTTTTGATGCTTGGTGAGATTTTAATTTAAACTCTGTACTACTCCAATACTCATGCCATTTATTCCAAACATTATCTGGAATGCAGAATGGCTTCCCTCCTTCTTTATATTTATAACGTCATTTACAGAGTTTATCGTTATACCGATTCTGACACACATTATTCCATGTAGTCTTAACAGCAACCGCATGAGCATAATCTTATTGATAAATTTCTGTAAAAAAATTAAAAACAATTTGAATAAATAATTAATAATCAACAATGACAAATAATACATTACTTATAATAATAATATACCTGAAATTCATCCCAATAATACTCTTTTATGTCTTTAGGCACTTTAGTCTAGACCCGGCCGGCGGTTCGGTTCCGGTTCGAAACCGAACCGAACCAGCCGATTTCCGGTTCCACGAGTGTGGAACCGGAACCTTGAACCGAATCGGAACCGACCGGTTCGGTTCCAAACTTTTTTTTTAAATTTTGAAAATAAATTAAAATAAATGAGATTAATTTTATAAATAAATAAAATTATTACATTGAAGAGCTTGAGCTTAAATTTTTAAAAATTTAAGTTGCCTACGTATCATCCAGGGGTGAGAGGAATCAAAGCTCACGTATTTCCATTACAATTTTAAGACATTTCCCCTTTGTAAATTTACAATTTTACAATTATCAATCATCATTATCAGTTGATCCTTCAGTTCCGGTTCCTTGCACTTGTTGTTGCAGATGCATTATCGAACAAATCTTCAAAATCATCGGGGGCATCTTCTTGTTGTCTCAGATCAGCTCGAGTCCAATCATCCACACAAGATGTTGCTTCTAGAGTGCTTGGATGTAATGAAGATTGTCTAGCTTCCAATATATTGCCTCCCAAGCTGAAGGCTTGCTCAACCGCAACGGTGGAAATAGGGTGCTGCCAATATCTCTTTAACAATAATTGATAAAACATGATATATATTTTGATGTCGGTTCCACCAGTCAAGGATTTTAAAATTTTTACTAACTAAACTTTCAGTAGGAAACTTGAAATTTTTAGATAAATAATTATCTAATTCGGGGTTATTAGTTGTCGTATCCCTAGCTTTTTTATTTCGTTACAATAACCAACGATCCCCTGCACTAAGTCTTGTTTGAATTACCGGGTCGCTACTACTAGATTCACCTAATGTTCCTAAGTTATATCTTACAATATAATCATTAAATAACTCAATTAAATCATTTCTTAATTTCGTCATTATTCTTATAATATCAATTTCATCTAATATTCCTAAATAACCATAGTAAGCTTGTAAAGCACCATTCAAACCTTCTAATTTAAATCTAGGATAAAAAACAGCAGCAATACGATAAAGTAAATGAATGTCTCTAAAATAATTCAACCATTTTACCTTCATAGCAGTAATGACCTCTAACAAAACAATATCATTAGGATCGCTACTTTCAGCATGTTCATCGAGAGCACCAACAATATTCAAACTTTCAAGAAGAAATAAATGTGCTGTTAAATAATAAACACCGCTAAAAATTAAAGCTGTTTCATTAAAAACTTTTAAAATATCTAAAATATTTTCACAAATATCTCATTGACTAGGATAAAGTGTGACATTTTGAACATGTTGAGAAAAAAAACTACATAATGCATATTTGTATTGAAATGCTTGACATAAAAGAAAATAAGTTGAATTCCAACGTGTTGGAACATCTCTTGAAAATTTAATCGGTTTAATACCATTTATTTTACAAAACTTCGTCTATTCTCTCCTAACTTGAGAATATGACCAAATACAATTTAGTGCTGTTTTAATAGGATCAAGGAAATGTGATAATAATTTTAGACATTCTTGAACACATAAGTTAAGGACATGACATGTACAACGAATATGAAAAAATCGACCCCCTAAATTTGGTTCACATAAGGATTTTAAATCATTGATGAATTCAGTATTTGCAGATGCATTATCAAATGCAATTGTTAAAATTTTGTGCAGTAAACCATATTCATCAATTACCTTCATCATTCTATAAATATTTTGTGCAGTATGTTGGTCATCAAAACTCTAAATGCAATAAGTCGTTTTTGCATGGTAAATGATGCATCAATCCAATGACAAGTCACACCCATGTATGAGTTGTTTGCCAATGGTCACTCCAAATATCAGAACATATAGAAATACAACATTTTATCTCTTTAAATATGTCATTTAAAATAAATTTACCATCTTTATATAATTTAAAAATATGACGTTTTGTTGTGTTTCGAGTCATTCTACATGCAGAAGGATTTAAAGCATTATGCACGTAATTAGTAAAATGAAGTTTTTCACCAAAGTTTAAAGAAAGATGTGCCATATAAGTTAATTTCGCAAATTCTTCTCTATTTTTTGCATCAGAATATTTAAATAAATCTACAGCACTCGTACCTCTACTAGATGATGCGTACTTGGCCATTTGAGTTTGAGTCGTATCAATTCCAAGTTCAACCGGATGATGTCTTTACAGGTGCTTGATCATATTGCCGTATCCACCAGAAAATTTGTAGGTAACCTCACAATAGTTGCAAATTGCTCGTTGTGTATTATCTTCTAGGCGTTCCAAATGAAAATGAATTTTGAAAACATCCGAGGAACGAGCCTTAACTTCTCTTCTCCGTGATTGTGCACCGACACTAGGGCCGCTCTCTTGGGTTGGCATATTTGACATTATGTTCTCAGATGAGCTTGCCATTTTTCGTTTGAGAAATTAAGAAGAAAAATAAGAAAATTGACTAATTGCGAATGATAATAACTAATTGAATTGAGATTGAGAATAAGAAAATTGTATGAATTGAGATTGAGAATAAGAGAATTGTAGGAAATGAGAGAGTTGAGAATTTGGTGTGTTGAAATAATGAAAAATGAATCCTATTTATAGAGTTTTAGAATTTTCTGGATACCAAAAATGCCCATAAATATAACCGTTTTATTACCGTTATTAGGGATATATTAGTAATTTATATTTTATTTTATTATTATTTTTTAAAAAACAGTTTTTTTTTTATATATATTAAGGGCAGGGAGCCAACGGCAACTAGCCGTTGGGGAGTAGGGTTCCTGTTGGAACCCTACGGTTCCAACAGGAAACCTACGGTTCCTGGCCGGGTCTACTTTAGTCCACTGCGTGCCCTCCTCTGCAAATTTCTCCTTAAATATTTCTCCTATCCTGCGAGAGGCCGAAGGTAAGAGCCTGCATATAAAACAGTAAATAAATGTGTAGAAGTTTAATAATATAATAATAATAATAATATAAGCTTTCAAAAATCATAGTAAATAAATGTTTAGAAGTTTTTTTGAATGACATCCATTTGTCTAAGAAAATCATATGTAATTTGATCCCAAACCAAATGCTTATAACTATAATCAAAGTCCATTAATATCACCAACTGCTGAAACAAAATGATCATCTACATTTACATGTTCTCATATGAAACTAAAAAAAAATCTTAAATCCCATTCAAACAAAACTATAAGTCTAAGCACAAATGGCACTTATGCCAATTGACTTGATGATATATAAATAAAAGTGAAAGAGAGAAATGTATTTGTGATATACTGCAGCTTATTTTAATCTCAATTTGAAGTGTGAAAAAAATTTACACTAGCAATATCAGGTACAAATACAGCAATATAGACCATCTATTCTCATCATTTGTGACCCAAAAGGTAAAATATTAACTGAAGCATTTAATTCCACTGAATTGAGCCTAAGAAATTAGTGCTACAACTTTTCTTCATAATTTGTTCATTTGGTTTTAGCAACCAAACAAAGCATATAAACATTTAGGTTCTGATAAAGTAACTAGAATCAATAAAACAAACATATAACAAAAATTTGATATGAGTGATATGCAATATATGTTACTAAAAAACAACATAATCATATCATATTGAATATCCATAAGCATCAATGTACAATAATGAATGAACTCATTACAACCCTCCAGGTTACTTAAAATGCTCAATCATTAATGAATCTTGCTAAGAATTCAAGTTATGAACCCGAAAATAAACTCAAACGATCACACAAACCATATAAAATGAATTTATTCAAAGAGCAACAAAACAACCATGCAGCATAATTTCTTCACCGAGCTGTAAGAGTTTGTATATCAAATAGTGATAGTAATCCCACATTGGAAATGTAAAGGGAATATGGAAAGTTTATAAGTGGACTTTGCACACTTATATTAAATTGGAATGATAAAGCTTGGGCTTGGGCTTGGGCTTTGATGTATGGCTTGAATGTGATAGGTTGATTCGAGAGCAACCTAAACTCTCCTGAAAAGTTTGATGAAATTGCTATATGTTTCTTATTAGCTCATAGTCACTTGATTACAACACGTGTGCTACAAGCCTTGTAACAAACAACAACTAATTCTGTAACAATCCTCAACTAATTACACAACTAATTCTGTGTAACAATCAACAACTAACTGCATTTACACAAAATCATCAAATCTTCTAGGCTTAACCCTCCTCCTTTGAGGTCTCTTGCATCTGTTCTGCTGAGTCATAGTCTCCCTGCTGTTAACATTGCTAACAGAATGTGTGTGGATGGGTTGTTGATGTGGCATTTGATTAATAAATATTAATATATTTATTTGGTCAAAAACGTTTTTTATTTTTGAATTTGATCTTAATATGAAGACTTGTGTCTGATCAACACACATCTTCAGACTTATTGAAAAACTAAAAACGTTTTAACTGCAACAACCATTTTTTGATTCTATATAAAAGAAATAGGAGGCCAGAGGAAGAAATATGAAAGATATACATAATACATTCCATTGTTTTTCTATCTGATTGATCTTGAAAACAAAAGCAAAAACATCTAGTAGATTCGCTAGGGGTCGAATTTCAGTGCAGAGATTCGACTTACAGATTGTTGAATACTGGTGGCAGACGTCCGAAGAACTACAAGCACAAAAGTAGAGACGAAATTCTGCTATAGGACATAGCATTTACGCTAGCCTCAATCTTCAAGTCGGTGAGTTAATTTATTGATTTCGTTTACTTGCACTGTAAGTTTTTGTTGTTGATTCTGTAAGTTTATGTTGGTTTGAGATTGATTACTTATTTTAGTTTCTGGTTTTGATTTGTATTACGTTTACAAGTTTCTGTTTAAATAAAATTATTACATTCGTTGATTGTTTCTTTAACACGAGCTTCATTCCATAAACCATACAGAAAACTAACTCAGCCACATTGAACAACCAAAAAAGAAATAATTGTCAAAATTCAAACTTTTCAACTTCACTCAAACCAAATTAAACAAAATGAGTCCCCATGGATCTAAAGAAAAAAAAAACGAAATCAAAACAAAACAAAACAAAACAAACAAATAAGAAGAAAATGAACATGACATGCAATTTTTTCTCTCATTTTCCGTCAAAAGAAAAAAGAAAAATAAGAAAAAAATCGATCCAAACAAAACCCAATAGTGAAAAAATGAAAAACAGCAAGATCAAGTTTACATGGCTTCTTCGTGAGAGTGTGAGATACGAGAAAATGAATTTAGAGGGAGACCTCACCGTCACCGAGAGCGAGAGTGAGAGAGGGCAAAGAAATTTGAGGGATTTAGGGATTGGGTGAGACCGGGAAAAATGAAAGAGGTGGAGAATGTCAACAAGTGTTGCCGTCCATGTAAAATAAAATAAGTTTTGAATTTAATTTTTTACGATAAAAAAAAGTGTTTATGAAATTATTAATTTTTGAGTTTGGTTCTCACAATTTTTATGGCATTGTTTTCATTTTTTATCGACCAACTCAATGGTAATCCATCAATCAAAAATAATCTCTATAAAAAAGATAGAGGCGATTGTTCTCATTTTAATGATTTGTCAAGCGAAAATTTGTTATTATATAAGTAATAGAGATATTCAGATAATCTCTTTCCTCATGCAGATATAATAATAATAATAATAATAATAATAATAATAATAATAATAATAAAATATATATAAAGAAAAGATTTAGACTTTCTTTTTACAAAAAAAAATAAATAGGAAAAATGAAAAATAAGAAGAAGAAGAAGTGGAGAAGGGAAGAGAACATTTACAACCAATTTCAAGTACTTTGAATGTTTAATATACATTCATGTTCACAGAGCAATTAAAAAATCAACAAGCATAATGTGCTGCGCTGCACGCAATATATATACACCACATATAATTCAGAACAGTGAAATGATAAAATACATAAATAAACACGAGATAAATATTAATGATTCCGCTTCAGATAGTTATGATTCAATCAAGCTGTTGGATAGGAAGGTTCCATGGCAATGCCACAGAGACCTTCTTTGGCATCAATATCTCTTTGCATCCTTATGTATCCATTCTCTCCCCAGCTCGTACCCCACGAGTTCTTGACAAGCCAGTACTTAGTTCCATCACTTGTTGTCCCGTACCCAACTGCTGTAACCCCATGATCTAGTTCAGTTCCACACTGTCCTGTAAACACACCGTTCGAATAAAACTGGAAATCTGACCCGCTAGCTTCAATGGCAACCGACACTGGCTGGATAGCCACTGCCTTCATAAGGGCCGCCTCGTTGTTTGAAGGCACATCTTCGAAGCCAGTGATCTTTGCTGCGGAAGGAGTTGCCTCCTTTTTGTTGCAATTTCCATCAGTTCCTTGGTAAGGGTATTTAGCTTCGCCTGCAAGGCCTTTGTTATTAATTATGAACTTAAATGCATCATCCATAAGACCACCCCTCACAGCCTTGGTCTTCACCGCTTGTGTCACAATCAACTAGTTCTTGCTCTGAAAGTGAGATCAATTTTCCGGTTTTGAGCTGGTTAATACCTTCCATAGCCGCAACAGCAGAAAATGCCCAGTGTCACGGTCCTAGGATCAGACTAGGACGTGCAGTCACTTTACAAGGAGCTCATGTTTCGGGACATCGTTTAAGGTCGTTAAGGGTTATTGTACCTTCATGTACCTTGTACTGGTGAGTTTCCCATCCGTGAGACCTTATTCGGAAGTTTGCCTGGAGATTTAGAAACGTGCTCGCTTGCCGCTAGGAAGTGGCCTAGTTGTGCAGCGTTGTGAAGGAGCCTATATTTCGGAATGCCGGATTGAGCTTACTCCAATCCAAGCCCTAAGTAACTCTTAGGGGTGATGTACTGGGTAGTTATCACCCGTGGGGTCCCGTTCGGAAGTTTGGCGGAAGATTTTGAGATACGCTAGCTTGCCGCTAGTCGTTAGCCTAAATCGGTGCATTGTGAAGGAGCTAACGACCCGGGGTGTCGAATCGAGTGGGACCAAGTTCCAAAGTGAATCTTATGGTCACTTGTACTGGGAAAATATCAGCCCCAGAGTTGGATTCCGAGATTTGTCGGGAGATTTTGGCAGTAGGCCCACTTTTGGGTCTTTTCCGCTAAAGTGGGGGTGTTGTGGAAACCCATCAAGACGAGCTCGTTTAGGGACGAGATTTTAACCCAAAGTCGCTTATATGGTGGCTTACTGGATGCCCGGAAGGGTTCCTGAAAACTCCTCTTAAGATAGATTTTAGAGGGGGGTGTGACAACTCAAGCGCCAGGTGTGTATACTGGTGAGACATGTGCAATGTCTTTAAAACCTCCTTAGGGGGGGAAGCCTAGGTGAGCCTTGGGTGTGGCCAAGGGGGCTTCGGTGGTCTTGGGGCTTTAGCCGTGAACCCTCTCGCCCTTAGACAACGTTGGGACAATGATGGATTGTCGAGATTGAGTTGGCGAGAAAATGCCATATTTTATATCCGGTTGTGCTATTCGAGTGCCGGGTCCCGGTGTTGTACGGGCCCGCAAGAGTATGCATTGAGATAGCTTGTGAGCTTTCATAAATCAATAAATTACGGGTCTGTTCCCTCCCCAACAATGGGAAATTAGGGACGGAGGTTCCGGTAGGCTGACTTATGCGGGACGCGACCGTGTAAGTGCCGCACGAGCCCTTTTTCCGTTAAGGAAAAAGTTGGTCCGTGACAGTTGGTATCAGAGCCCTAGGTTGGGCAAGTGGAATGTCTACGGATGTGAGTAGATGTTTTTGAGACGTTGTGAACATCGTAAGGCTGAGGTGAAGCCTCGATAGAGAAATGGCCCGAGAGGAGGCCGCGAGAGTGCGTGTTGGTGCACGTAGAGAAGTGAAAATCCTAAATTGAGATGGATTGATGTGAGACGATATGAGAACACTTGAGAAGTGCTAGTTGTATACGAGGTTGGCTCGGGTGAAGCCAAAATGTTCGGGAGAGACCCGAAATGGACGTGAAACTTGTCTACGAGAGACAAGCAAATTGTATATACACCGTGAAGGTGTGAGAGATATTTGGGATGTACGAGAAACATCTCGAGGGTGCCGATGTGATATTGGCAAGAGTATATGCGTTCATGAGAACCCGATGTGGGATTGGTTGAAGTTTTGTGGGGTCCAAAAGAGGATGTGAGACCCTTTTCCCATGGCAATTGAGTGCCAGGATGTGATAGAGAGTCGAGATGTGTAGTCCTCTTGTGTGAGGCAATGTCAAAGACCGAGTGTGAACCCGATGGTTCGTGTAAGTATTTTGGAAAGGTTTTAATCGAGTAAAGCCTTCGCAAGACTATGAGAAATGAGTTGTTTGGATTCCTGTGATTAGGAATGCCATTAGCTTAAAGCTACGAGTAACGAGTTGTGTGGATTCCGTGAGTGGGAATGCCAACCAAAGTGTGATGGCTTGAGATAGGCCAAAGTAAAAGTAAAAGTGGGGGAGTGAGCCTGAAATGAGTCAGGTATCTCCAAAGATCCTTATGGAATGTGATAACCATTGTGTTGGTTATGTAATGATTGTGTGGGAGACCAAGGTTGAATTATCTTGGTAACATAACGAGTTGCTCGTAAAGGTAGAGTGCCTTACGAGTTGGAGGTGCAATGAGTTGCACAAGGTTGCATGAAAATTGCAATTGCGAGAGATGTGAGTGTGGTCCTGGAAGGGCCGAGGTGCTTGCATTTTGGAGAATGCATGTGACATAATGCGACTACGAGTAGTCGAAATGAGAGTGTATGTACGAGTTACACGGGTGATAGGCCAGATATGTGACTTTGGCTTTAAAGTGAGTTTGAGAATGGTGATTACTTCAAGGAAGTGATGTTATGTCGAACAAAGTTTGGTGAAATGACCCTGTGAGTCAGGGTAGAATTGGCTAGAGTGCCAAAAGTGGGGTGGGAAACACCCAAGAAAGTAGTACGAGTTGGCTTGGTGCCTAAGAGTACTAAGGTGAGAAGACCAAGAGTGGTCGTGGGAATGATAGGAGTTGGAAACAATTCTATCGGCGACAGTTGAGTATCGAGACAGATGAGAAGCTTGAAAGAGATAGCAAGTGAGCAAGTGACCAGAGATGTGTGAGAACGAGAGACAAGTGATTAGTTATAGTGCTAATATGAAAGCAACTACGTGTGTCCAAGAGGGGACTAGTGGGAAATTAGCTCCACCATAAGCTAATTGTGGATCGGATGTGTGTTCATCTTCGGGAAACCCGATGTGCTACGCCGACGCCCTTGAAGAACAGGTAGGCAGGGGGCCAGGGTGAAGTGAACAACCGATCTATTCATAATCAAAATGAACAAAAACCCTTTGTTTTTATTAAAAACCCATTCACGTTTAAGTGTATGGAGCTTTTTGTAAGAAGTTACTGAATCGGAATTGAAAACTCGCACACAAGAGCGTGTAGAAAGTAGTGACCGAAATCAGAAACACTCATGCACGAGAGTTTGTATGGAGTTGTGACTGAGACTGGAAACGAAAACAAATACACAATCACGTGTGTGGAGTTGTTCCACAGGTAATGATGGGGATTCCTAGAAGCTGTACGAATTTTGTGTTGGGTTGATAATCCAACCATGTGCGGGAACTTATGCCTAGTGGCAGAGTTGAGCCATTATGTCAAAACAAAGACTCATGTACGGGAGTGTATATGATGTTTTGTGTTTAGATATTATGTGCCCAATTCTTTATAAAGTTGCATGATGTTACAAACGTGGACATGTTGCAATGTTTCACTGTGTGCGTTACGATGGGGATTCCAAGAAGATGTGAACAATGTGTGGAATTGATAATCCTAACATGTATGAGAATAAAAGAGTTCACAAACATGTATGGAGATAATATCAAACCCATATTGTGGTAAGTTACAGAAGTTGGAGATTTCGTCAAAAATGGTAAACATGTGCCTAGTGCCGAAGTTGAGCCATTATATCAGAAACCAAGACTTATGTACAAAAAGCGTATATGAAGTTGTTGTGTTTGGATATTGTGTGCCCATTTCGATATAGCATTGGATAATGTGGCTAACATTGACATGTGATTCCATTCATTGACATATGAATGTGGTTTCAATGTCTTCCTTGTGAGCCCATAACACACAGGTCCCAGGATCGAGAGAGATTCGTGACAGATACAACTTGAGTTGCCATCGTTGAGGACGACGATGGATGAAGTGGGGGAGGATGTTACTATCCCAAACCTCAAGTCGTGCCATCGTCGCGGACGACAATGGATGAAGTGGGGGAGGATGTTACAATCTTAACCCTCAAGTTATGCCATCGTCGAGGACGACGATGAATGAAGTGGGGGAGAGTGTCACGGTCCTAGGATCAGACTAGGACGTGCAGTCACTTTACAAAGGAGCTCATGTTTCGGGACATCGGTTTAAGGTCGTTAAGGGTTATATGTACCCTTCATGTACCCTTGTACTGGTGAGTTTCCATCCGTGAGACCTTATTCGGAAGTTTGCCTGGAGATTTAGAAACGTGCTCGCTTGCCGCTAGGAAGTGGCCTAGTTGTGCAGCGTTGTGAAGGAGCCTATATTTCGGAATGCCGGATTGAGCTTACTCCAAGCCCTAAGTAACTCTTAGGGGTGGATGTACTGGGTAGTTATCACCCGTGGGGTCCCGTTCGGAAGTTTGGCGGAAGATTTTGAGATACGCTAGCTTGCCGCTAGTCGTTAGCCTAAATCGGTGCATTGTGAAGGAGCTAACGACCCGGGGTGTCGAATCGAGTGGGACCAAGTTCCAAAGTGAATCTTATGGTCACTTGTACTGGGAAAATATCAGCCCCAGAGTTGGATTCCGAGATTTGTCGGGAGATTTTGGCAGTAGGCCCACTTTTGGGTCTTTTCCGCTAAAGTGGGGGTGTTGTGGAAACCCATCAAGACGAGCTCGTTTAGGGACGAGATTTTAACCCAAAGTCGCTTATATGGTGGCTTACTGGATGCCCGGAAGGGTTCCTGAAAACTCCTCTTAAGATAGATTTTAGAGGGGGGTGTGACAACTCAAGCGCCAGGTGTGTATACTGGTGAGACATGTGCAATGTCTTTAAAACCTCCTTAGGGGGGAAGCCTAGGTGAGCCTTGGGTGTGGCCAAGGGGGCTTCGGTGGTCTTGGGGCTTTAGCCGTGAACCCTCTCGCCTTAGACAACGTTGGGACAATGATGGATTGTCGAGATTGAGTTGGCGAGAAAATGCCATATTTTATATCCGGTTGTGCTATTCGAGTGCCGGTCCC
The DNA here is from genome assembly GCA_019454045.1 of Zanthoxylum bungeanum. Lineage (NCBI taxonomy): Eukaryota > Viridiplantae > Streptophyta > Magnoliopsida > Sapindales > Rutaceae > Zanthoxylum > Zanthoxylum bungeanum. The sequence goes on from SKCR01049232.1 coordinate 20,366, forward strand.
GGTGTTGTACGGGCCCGCAAGAGTATGCATTGAGATAGCTTGTGAGCTTTCATAAATCAATAAAATTACGGGTCTGTTCCCTCCCCAACAATGGGAAATTAGGGACGGAGGTTCCGGGTAGGCTGACTTATGCGGGACGCGACCGTGTAAGTGCCGCACGAGCCCTTTTTCCGTTAAGGAAAAAGTTGGTCCGTGACACCCAGCACATCCTATATCATATATAGCACAAAATTAATCAACGTAGAAAAAAAACCCACAAGGCCATAACATTAAATGAGTCAATAAAATCGTTTAATTACCACATTGGCCTTGATCCTTAACACCGGTAACAGCTCCTTTCTTTCTCCAATCCATGCTGGCTGGCGCAGTCACATTTCATACTTAAATGAGACAGTCTCAGATGATCTAACATTTGAGACCCTTTTATATCCATTGCGTGAAGCCCGGAATCCTTCATTTGTTTGGTCTGCAAACTCGTTGATGCTTAGCTTGTAAGGCTTCTCCCCAGCTGCGTTGTTAAAGGATTCAATGTACTCAACATTCTCCTTGAATATCTTGAAACGCATCTCCTTCTCTGCATTGTCTTTATACACACGTCCATAGCGAGCCATCCACATTTCGTGTTTTTCATTCATAGTGGAATCGTCAAGTGTGCGGGACCAGGATTGAGAAACACATAGCCCCAAAACTAGTACTGCAACGAAGAGTAGTTTCTTCTCTAGTATTAAAGCCATTAATCTAGTTGATAAAAAACTAGCTGCTGCGTGCAAGATTTCGTTGTAATTTGAATAAGAGTTAGTATGATTAGACACACTTTCATCCTCCAAGTGTTGTTGGTATTTATAGTTATAGATATTGCAATTGCTTGATCAAAGAATGTCTCTCGAATTGAATTCTCATTAATGACGTGAAGTTGCTGGTAAAAGCTTAGGTTGCCTGGGGAATCCGGCAATTTGTATGTGATAAAGACAACAACAAAAAACCTGATTCCGTAGACGCTGCTTCATTTAACTTGTGTTCTTTACTGTGTATTGTAATACTATATATATGTTGACTATTTGCATTTGTAAATCTTCTCAGAATCTGCTTTTACTATAGTTTTGGAATCTATACAACCAATTGTTAATTCGTCAATTTTGCTACTTTAGATACGAAGCCGAAAACGTTTAAAAGAAAAAAAAAATTAAATATCAAATCCGAAATAGAAAAGAAACAAATCTAAGAAGAATTCCGAAAATAGGAAAGAAATATAGTAATTGCGATTCAAACCACTTAAAAAAAAATTTGACGATAATTCGCTGAGTCAAATCGACATAGCCAATTAACGCCATATACATATTTTCGATATCTTCAAATCAATATATTATAGGTACAAAATGGACACTTATAGCCTAAGTTATGATCCTTTAAAATTATAAATGTCATATATCATACATCAAAGACAGTCATCAATTATCTTAAATTTTGAGAAGCCCAAAACCGATCACCTTCTCACCTCTGTTTAGATGTATTAAGCACATTTTGGAAGGCTACACTGGATTCTCTTTGGCGACAAAATGCAAATGGACTTATGGTGTGATATTTTTATATCGTACCGCAAGTGTAAAGTGTCAAGTTTTAGTATAAATCAGTGAAAGAGTGTCGAACCCACAGGGATTGCGTTAACTCGCATTAAGTACTACAATTGATAATCCTAACTTTATTTAGACGATAAATAATAAAGATTTTTAATAAATAAATAAAATATAAAAATAATAAAATAGGAGGAACTAATACGATAGAGATTCTGGATTCTGATTTCACCTAGCTGTCGTCTATGTATTTGTTATGCAAATTAATCTTTGTTCAGTTATATTATTTATAAGTCAAGATTCCGCAAATATCCACTTCATCTCTCGAGCATCAGTGAAAATATCATCAACTACAGACTTCAATATCTCTATAAAAATCCAATAGTTAACAACTCATTACGATTTGTGATTCTATATTAACGACTTCAAAGGACTACAGATTCTCTCGAACTCTATAAAATCCTTAGTTATATTCTCTAGATCTATTCAAAATCCCCTCTCTCGAGTGATAGATTCTAAACATATATCATCTTCAATTGTGGCCAACAATTAAGAAGCATTAAACTCAAAAGAATATAAATAAATTAATAAAACTTCATAACAAAATCGACAAAAAATTATAAGGTTCAAGCATAGATTACATCATTCTCCAAAATTAAGGAGTTAGTTCATGACAATAAAATAAAACAATGAATAATAAGTCATGAATCTAATGGAAATCATTAGAGTTCTAAGCTAGAAATAAGAAGATAAAACCTGAATTGAATCTCTTCCTTCTCGGATGTCAACGCCTTAATCCCTTCTTGTTGCTCTTCAATCCTCCTCCTGAGATCTCTAAAATATTTGTTTCTGTGTTTTGTTCAGTGTATTAGCATCCCCTCTAGTTTTGGACGAACTGATATATTTATAGTAGAGCCTGAGAGTCATAATACATGTTAAAAACCCTAAAAATCACTTTCCTGGCTTGCGCAGGTTCTCTTCCGCATGGGGCGCTGCGGCGCTGAACAGTGGGCGATGCGGCACCCAAATCCCTGGAAAATGTATGTAAATGAATATATCTCCTCGAGTAGATGCAAATCGATATAATATGGGTCTCGTAACTCTTTCTAGATCAAAAGTTATAGCCTTTTTAATTTCAGTGCGCAACTGATGCTGATTTTTACTGCTTCTTGAGTCCGATGCTCCCAATATGTCCTGAAACACACGTATTTGCTCCATTATCGATGTTCTAATGCTTCCTATAAATAAGACATAAAATATACTACAAAATACATTAAATGGCTCGAAACATAACAAAATAATAGGCTAAGGATGTCGGAATAAGTGGTATAAACCACACTTATCAACTTCAAAATTATCATCTCAGAAAATCGTTCACATCCACAAGTAAATATCAAAAGTCTAAACTCTAAACAAAATTATGATATTGTTTAAAACTAAAGATCAGCCTTTTACCAAATATGCTTTCAAATTTAAATTACAAGCATTTATATAGTAAAATCAACAAAATCTTACTGCAATTCATAATGGAAAATTGTAATTCGAGTTCACTCAAAAAATTAAAAAAGAAAAAGAAAAAAAGGATTCGACTTCCTCAGCATCCGGTTAAAGAAGATACCAAAAATTCATAATCATCACTCACCATAAAATCCTAAGCCTACTAATCTAGGGTTAAAAATATCATTTGAGTTTTACCCCATTTATTGCACAATATATGGTAATTTAACTAAACAATCACCCAATCAGAATCACACGACTCTTCTTGTTCTTGGGTTGTAATTATGTATGATCTGAGGTTCTCTTCTTCTTGTACAATTTGATCAAGATTCTGCGTTATTGTTTTCATCATTGAATAATGCGGCTGTACCCGTCTCAAATATGAAATATGAGCATGTTGCCATCTTGAAATTGGCATTGCCTTGGCATCCAGATAATTCTCGATAATTCGTCGCTACAGTGCAGTTAGCGATGGAAAAGAGACGGAAAAATTCCGTCTCTATTCTGCTGGTCGCAAAAAAATAGCGACAGAAATATTAATTCCGTCGCTAAATTTAGCGACAGAATTTTATTCCGTCCCTATATAGCGACGTAATTTTCCCCGTCTCAATGTAGAGACGGAATGATTCCGTCGCTAAATAGAAACGGGAAATTTTGTCGCTATTTAGTGATGGAAACTTCCCTTTCAATATAGAGACGGAATAATTTCCGTCTCTAATTAGCGACGGAAATTCCGTTTCTAATTAGAGACGGAATTTCCGTTTCTAATTAGAGATGTAATTTCCGTCTCTAATTAGGTCTCTACTTCCTAGGAGTTTTTTTTATATATATATATAAATTTTATTTTTTTTAATTTTTTAAGAAATTAATTTTATTTTAAACAATATTATTAATATTTGTAAAATTATAAAATAAATATATTAATTACTTAAATTATAAATTAAACACAACAAATAGTAAATAAAATTTTTATTATATAAATGTTATAAAGTTTAAAAAAGTACAACATAAAAAAATACACATAAGTTAATATTCCTTATATGTCTGCTCATAATTAGTCGGAGGATAATGTGGACCTGAAGAGGAAGGATGTGAACTCAAGTCTCTCATCATCCGAAAATACCGCTCCATATCTGTCATCTTCTGTTTGAGATCAAACACCTCTTCATTTCTCTTCCGCTGCTCTTCCTCTAGTCTGTGTATCTCTTCATTTCTCTTTCGTTGCTTTTCATCCAGTCGTTGTTGTATAATCTGCATCTTAATCCTAACTCGCTGTTGTACCCGCTGCTCAACTGTATCATCAAAAGTCGAACTGTAGTACGATCTACCTGAGCTGCGTAACGAATCTGGATATGAAAGCGATGCAAGAGAGCCGAGACCGTACACTCGACGTTTCTTAGTTCCACTCCAACGACATCTAAGTATAGGCGATTGGTGTCGAGCTGAGTCTCAGGCTCACTATACTCCCCTGAAAACTGAGATGCAATCTCTACCATTTACTCCATAACAGCCTACCATTAATAAAAAATATATAAGAAAGGAAAAATAATTTTGAAAAGAAAAAAATAAAAATATTTAACTTATAAAAAAAAATTTACATTAATATCGCTCGATCTTTTGTCAACAAAAGTATCATCCTTTTTTGTGTGCATATGCTTAAACACCTCATAGCCTGTGGGTGCACGTCTTAACTGAGATTCATATTTAAAAAAATAAAGAATTAATAAATAAGTTTAATAAAAGTAATAAAAAATGTTCGCATGTTTAAAAAATCTAATCATATCAATAGAATGTTGAATGGTAGACCTCGAGCCACCGGTGTGTGTTTAGAAACACTCGATCCTTCTCCAGCTTTCTCAGTGTTTCTATTTTTTGATGTTTGGTGAGATTTTAATTTAAACTCTGTACTACTCCAATACTCATGCCATTTATTCCAAACATTATCTGGAATGCAGAGTGACTTCCCTCCTTTTTTATATTTAACGTCATTTACAGAGTTTATCGTTATACCGATTTTGACACACATTATTCCATGTAGTCTTAACAGCAACCGCATGCGCAGAATCTCATTGATAAAATTTCTGTAAAAAATTAAAAACAATTTGAATAAATAATTAGTAATCAACAATGACAAACAATACATTACTTATAATAATAATATACCTGAAATTCATCACAATAATACTCTTTTATGTCTTTAGGCACTTAGTCCACTGCGTGCCATACTCTGCAAATTTCTCCTTAAATATTTCTCCTATCCTGCAAGAGGCCGAAGGTATGAACCTGCATATAAAATAGTAAATAAATGTTTAGAAGTTTTTTACTAATATAAACTTTCAAAAATCATAGTAAATAATTATTTAGAAGTTTTTTTTGAATGACACCCGTATGTCTAAGAAAATCATATGTAATTTGATCCCAAACCAAATGCTTATAACTATAATCAAATTCCATTAATATCACCAACAGCTGAAACAAAATGATCTTCTACATTTACATGTTCTCATATGAAACTCAAAAAATATCTTAAATCCCATTCAAACAAAACTATAAGTCTAAGCACAAATGGCACCTATGCCAATTGACTTGATGAGATATAAATAAAAGTGAGAGAGAGAAATGTATTAAAATGCTCAGTCATTAACGAATTTATTCAAATTATGAACCCGAATTCAAGTTATGAACCCGAAAACAAACTCAAACGATCACACAAACCATATAAAATGAATTTATTCAAAGAGCAACAAAACAACCATGCAGCATAATTTATTCACCGAGCTTCTTTCCATAACCATACAGAAAACTAACTCAGCCACATTGAACAACCAAAAAGAAATAATTGTCAAAATTCAACTTTTCAACTTCACTCAAACCAAATTAAACAAAATGGGTCCCCATGGATCTAAAGAAAAAAAAAATGAAATCAAAACAAAACAAAACAAAACAAATAAGAAGAAAATGAACATGACATGCAATTTTTTCTCTCATTTTCCGTCAAAAGAAAAAAGAAAAATAAGAAAAAAATCTATCCAAACAAAACCCAATAGTGAAAAAAATGAAAAACAGCAAGATCAAGTTTACCTGGCTTCTTCGTGAGAGTGTAAGATACGAGAAAATGAATTTAGAGGGAGATCTCATCGTCACCGAGTGCGAGAGTGAGAGAGGGAAAAGAAATTTGAGGGATTTAGGGATTGGGTGAGACCGGGAAAAATGAAAGAGGTGGAGAATGTCAACAAGTGTTGCCGTCCATGTAAAATAAAGTAAGTTTTGAATTTAATTTTTTACGATAAAAAAAAGTGTTTATGAAATTATTATTTTTTGAGTTTGGTTCTCACATTTTTTATGGCATTGTTTTCATTTTTTATCGACCAAGTCAATGGTAATCCATCAATCAAAAGTTAATCTCTATAAAAAAGATAGAGGCGATTGTTCTTATTCTAATGATTTGTCAAGCGAAAATTTGTTATTATATAAGTAATAGAGATATTCAGATAATCTCTTTCCTCATGCGAAAATTTTGAATTTGATCTTAATATGAAGACTTGTGTCTGATCAACACACATCTTCAGACTTATTGAAAAACTAAAAACGTTTTAACTGCAACAACCATTTTTGATTCTATATAAAAGAATAGGAGGCCAGAGAAGAAATATGAAAGATATACATAATACATTCCATTGTTTTTCTATCTGATTGATCTTGAAAACAAAAGCAAAAACATCTAGTAGATTCGCTAGGGGTCGAATTTCAGTGCAGAGATTCGACTTACAGATTGTTGAATACTGGTGGCAGACGTCCGAAGAACTACAAGCACAAAAGTAGAGACGAAATTCTGCTATAGGACATAGCATTTACGCTAGCCTCAATCTTCAAGTCGGTGAGTTAATTTATTGATTTCGTTTACTTGCACTGTAAGTTTTTGTTGTTGATTCTGTAAGTTTATGTTGGTTTGAGATTGATTACTTATTTTAGTTTCTGGTTTTGATTTGTATTACGTTTACAAGTTTCTGTTTAAATAAAATTATTACATTCGTTGATTGTTCTTTAACACGAGCTTCATTCCATAAACCATACAGAAAACTAACTCAGCCACATGAACAACCAAAAAAGAAATAATTGTCAAAATTCAAACTTTTCAACTTCACTCAAACCAAATTAAACAAAATGGTCCCCATGGATCTAAAGAAAAAAAAAACGAAATCAAAACAAAACAAAACAAAACAAACAAATAAGAAGAAAATGAACATGACATGCAATTTTCTCTCATTTTCCGTCAAAAGAAAAAGAAAAAAAAAAAAAGAAAAAAATCGATCCAAACAAAACCCAATAGTGAAAAAATGAAAAACAGCAAGATCAAGTTTACATGGCTTCTTCGTGAGAGTGTGAGATACGAGAAAATGAATTAGAGGGAGACCTCACCGTCACCGAGAGCGAGAGTGAGAGAGGGCAAAGAAATTTGAGGGATTTAGGGATTGGGTGAGACCGGGAAAAATGAAAGAGGTGGAGAATGTCAACAAGTGTTGCCGTCCATGTAAAATAAATAAGTTTTGAATTTAATTTTTTACGATAAAAAAAAGTGTTTATGAAATTATTAATTTTTGAGTTTGGTTCTCACAATTTTTATGGCATTGTTTTCATTTTTTATCGACCAAGTCAATGGTAACCCATCAATCAAAAATAATCTCTATAAAAAGATAGAGGCGATTGTTCTCATTTTAATGATTTGTCAAGCGAAAATTTGTTATTATATAAGTAATAGAGATATTCAGATAATCTCTTTCCTCATGCAGATATAATAATAATAATATAATAATAATAATAATAATAATAATAAAAAATAAATATATATAAAGAAAAGATTTAGACTTTCTTTTTACAAAAAAAAATAAATAGGAAAAATGAAAAATAAGAAGAAGAAGAAGTGGAGAAGGGAAGAGAACATTTACAACCAATTTCAAGTACTTTGAATGTTTAATATACATTCATGTTCACAGAGCAATTAAAAAATCAACAAGCATAATGTGCTGCGCTGCACGCAATATATATACACCACATATAATTCAGAACAGTGAAATGATAAAATACATAAATAAACACGAGATAAATATTAATGATTCAGCTTCAGATAGTTATGATTCAATCAAGCTGTTGGATATGAAGGTTCCATGGCAATGCCACAGAGACCTTCTTTGGCATCAATATCTCTTTGCATCCTTATGTATCCATTCTCTCCCCAGCTCGTACCCCACGAGTTCTTGACAAGCCAGTACTTAGTTCCATCACTTGTTGTCCCGTACCCAACTGCTGTAACCCCATGATCTAGTTCAGTTCCACACTGTCCTGTAAACACACCGTTCGAATAAAACTGGAAATCTGACCCGCTAGCTTCAATGGCAACCGACACTGGCTGGATAGCCACTGCCTTCATAAGGGCCGCCTCGTTGTTTGAAGGCACATCTTCGAAGCCAGTGATCTTTGCTGCGGAAGGAGTTGCCTCCTTTTTGTTGCAATTTCCATCAGTTCCTTGGTAAGGGTATTTAGCTTCGCCTGCAAGGCCTTTGTTATTAATTATGAACTTAAATGCATCATCCATAAGACCACCCTCACAGCCTTGGTCTTCACCGCTTGTGTCACAATCAACTAGTTCTTGCTCTGAAAGTGAGATCAATTTTCCGGTTTTGAGCTGGTTAATACCTTCCATAGCCGCAACAGCAGAAAATGCCCAGCAACATCCTATATTCATATATAGCACAGAATTAATCAACGTAGAAAAAAAACCCACAAGGCCATAACATTAAATGAGTCAATAAAATCGTTTAATTACCACATTGGCCTTGATCCTTAACACCGGTAACAGCTCCTTTCTTTCTCCAATCCATGCTGGCTGGCGCAGTCACATTTTCATACTTAAATGAGACAGTCTCAGATGATCTAACATTTGAGACCCTTTTATATCCATTGCGTGAAGCCCGGAATCCTTCATTTGTTTGGTCTGCAAACTCGTTGATGCTTAGCTTGTAAGGCTTCTCCCCAGCTGCGTTGTTAAAGGATTCAATGTACTCAACATTCTCCTTGAATATCTTGAAACGCATCTCCTTCTCTGCATTGTCTTTATACACACGTCCATAGCGAGCCATCCACATTTCGTGTTTTTCATTCATAGTGGAATCGTCAAGTGTGCGGGACCAGGATTGAGAAACACATAGCCCCAAAACTAGTACTGCAACGAAGAGTAGTTTCTTCTCTAGTATTAAAGCCATTAATCTAGTTGATAAAAAACTAGCTGCTGTGCAAGATTTCGTTGTAATTTGAATAAGAGTTAGTATGATTAGACACACTTTCATCCTCCAAGTGTTGTTGGTATTTATAGTTATAGATATTGCAATTGCTTGATCAAAGAATGTCTCTCGAATTGAATTCTCATTAATGACGTGAAGTTGCTGGTAAAAGCTTAGGTTGCCTGGGGAATCCGGCAATTTGTATGTGATAAAGACAACAAAAAAAACCTGATTCCGTAGACGCTGCTTCATTTAACTTGTGTTCTTTACTGTGTATTGTAATACTATATATATGTTGACTATTTGCATTTGTAAATCTTCTCAGAATCTGCTTTTACTATAATTTTGGAATCTATACAACCAATTGTTAATTCGTCAATTTTGCTACTTTAGATACGAAGCCGAAAAGGTTTAAAAGAAAAAAAAAAAATTAAATATCAAATCCGAAATAGAAAAGAAACAAATCTAAGAAGAATTCCGAAAATAGGAAAGAAATATAGTAATTGCGATTCAAACCACTTAAAAAAAAATTTGACGATAATTCGCTGAGTCAAATCAACATAGCCAATTAACGCCATATATATATTTTCGATATCTTCAAATCAATATATTATAGGTACAAAACGGACACTTATAGCCTAAGTTATGATCCTTTAAAATTATAAATGTCATATATCATACATCAAAGACGGTTTTGAGAAGCCCCAAACCAGTCACCTACTCACCTCTATTTAGATGTAACAAGCACATTTTAGAAGGCTACATTGGATTATCTTAGGCGACAAAATGCAAATGGACTTCAAAATTATCATCTCAGAAAATGGTTCACATCCACAAGTAAATATCAAAAGTCTCAACTCTAAACAAAATTATGATATTGTTTACAACTAAAGATCAGCCTTTTACCAAATATGCTTTCAAATTTAAATTAATTGCAAGCATTTATATAGTAAAATCAACAAAATCTTACTGCAATTCATAATGGAAAATTGTAATTCGAGTTCACTCAAAAAATTAAAAAAGAAAAAGAAAAAAAGGATTCGACTTCCTCAGCATCCGGTTAAAGAAGATACCAAAAATTCCTAATCATCACTCACCATAAAATCCTAAGCCTACTAATCTAGGGGTAAAAATACCATTTGAGTTTTACCCCATTTATTGCACAATATATGGTAATTTAACTAAACAATCACCCAATCAGAATCACACGACTCTTCTTGTTCTTGGGTTGTAATCATGTATGATCTGAGGTTCTCTTCTTCTTGTACAATTTGATCAAGATTCTGCGTTATTGTTTTCATCATTGAATAATGCGGCTGTACCCGTCTCAAATATGAAATATGAGCCTGTTGCCATCTTGAAATTGGCATTGCCTTGGCTTCCAGATAATCCTCGATATCTTTCTAACAGAAACAAGAGACCAGAAAATATGTTCGGTGAAATGCAAGTGAATTAGCTTGATCAGAACAAATATAAACTTGATGTTTTTTTTTTCAAAATTCCAGACTTTTCTATTTAATTGGTAGAAAGAGAGAGAGTCTTACTTCATACTCTGGATCCTTTTCCACTAAGCGACAGTAAAGATAATCCTCAAAATTTTCCTAATAGAAAAAAAAATGAAGAGGAAATTTAGTCAGCAGAATGCAAGTAAATTTACTTCAGAAGAGAAAACTTAATACTTTAAGTGTTATTTTTTCATGAGTTCTGAATATTCTCTCTAATTGGTAGCGGAAAGGTAGTCTTACTTCCAACATCTGATAGTGTAAGCAGTCGTCTTCATTATGTGAGACGCCTTCAGCAAAAGAGACATCTGGGAAACCGAGTATATGTTATGTTAGTTGTAATGCAATTTATGGCAAGTTTACAGAATAGCTAAATTCTTTTATGCAATCGATCAACTAAATGCAAAATATGCAAAGGTAAATGCACAAGTTGCAACATTTTGTGATGATGTTTCTGCATGGAAAATGTGCAAGTGATAAAAATATAAAAACTTGCTATTCCAGAAAATGTAAACCAAATTACACAGAGAGAGGAGAAATGAAGATGTAGATGTACCTGTAAAAGAATTACAAGAAAATGAAAGGTTAAGAGAAACTGTACACCTTAAGTGTGAACAATTTGACATACAGCAAGGACTGAGAATATAGACTTATCCACCAGTTTCATAAAGACAGAGAATAGAGTAATTTCAAAACACAGCCCAAAGTCAAACAGACACTAAGAAGGCTGGGTAAAGCTGAAAGATATCATCAAGCAAAGAGAAAGTAGAAACTACAAACAAAAAATATGTTATGAAATAATTACCAGGTGATTCTGTTGAGGCATCAGCTGCAGGAGTGACTTCGACATCAATAACCGGACTTTCACAGGACTCAGAAGAACAATCAGAATAAGAAGAAAGTGCAGGACTTGAGATATAAGAAGATACATCTTCAATGCTATTGATCTCTTCCTCTTTCGGATAAACTACATCTGATATCTCATGCTGAAGTTGCTTATCCTCTTCAAGGTTATTGCTTTCTTCCTCTTTCAGGGAAACTACAACAGATGTCTCATGCTGCGATGGCTTTTCCTTAACAGGGTTTTCATTGTCAATCACCTCTGACTTCTCATAAGCCCGAGTATCAATATATTGATCAAACTGAATGCCATCTATAGGTTCCACAGAAAATGTGCAGCTCAATAGATTTTCTTTTGATGATTCCTTTTCACAATGGTCTTCATCAGTATGTATCTTTGAAGAATCGGAGTCCTTGACGTCAATTTCAGAAGCTGGCTCCTTCTCTGCATTCTCCAAAGATAGGGGGCACTCTTCTTCCACCAGATCCTCACAAAATTTCACAACGGTCTGCAACTGGTTCGTAACAGATATCAATTCCTGCCAATAAAAGAATCAATCTTGAGAGAGGTGTGTTATGATACTATATTGGGATAATTTAAGACCTCCAAAGAAGATCAAAGAAGAATTTTTGACATTGGTTTCTTTTTCTTTAATTCAAATAAAATAAAAGCTTTCTTAAAAACAAAACGAGGTAATCTGACATGAATATTGACATCCAGATTAAAAGGGGAAGAATAACTGGATACCTGCCGCATGGCATCATCAACTTCTGAGAACAAATCTTCAAACTTCTGGACTATGTTACCAAGCCAGGATAAACCTTTACATCCGTCATCCATAATGAAAAAAACCAACTACACCTCTGCCAGCAGATACAAAAGAAGACGGTGAGTACTTCACCTCCTGCTTAGAGTTATAAAACAGCTGTAACAGGTACAACCGCATCAATATATTAGAAAAAGTTTTAGATTGTTTGACTATCATGAACCTATTGGTGAAAAAGATCACCAAGTAACAGTTTAAAACCAGATGTTCATCAATTAAACAAACTTATAAAAATAAGTCAAGAACTAAAAATACCAAGAATTACATACAAAAACAGGTCATTAGCCAACCTAAGGGTAAAGCTATCTAGTTCAATAAGCATTATAATCGAAATGGTCGAATGATTATACATTACAATAATACCCAGTTACCCACTAAAGCCCCTACAGAGGCTGTTTCCCTTCAGTTCCAATGGAATCCAAATTTGAAGTATAGAAGAAATTTAAAAAGAAAATGTGGCCTAAGATCAAATTCTATATCTCTATACCAAACTACATTATTAAAAACAAAAACAAAATAACAATTAACAAACTACAGATACAGAAATAAGCAAACCCAATAATTCTCCACTGATTCCTGATTTGAGGAAATACTGGGAGTCAAAATTTCATTTCTCTCCATCCAATTATTATCACCACACAGACAAATTAGCTAAAAAAAAAAATTTACCGAAAAAAAAAAACTAGGAAAATTCCCATGATCGTGAACATGCAAAATCAGTCCATGAGAGTCACTGTAAAGCAGCATTGATGTTGATCTAAGGTTTATGATAACAAAACAGATATTTTGATTATGTGCCAAAGCAGAAACCCCCACAAACAACAATTATGAACAAACAAATAGAACATGCATAAACTCGAAGTTCTGATTCTGACCACTTACATGTTGCAAGAACTGATACCCAGAAACTAGAGTAACGGAATAAATACAAGTAAAAGTAAAAGAGAATTTTAAATGTGCTTGGTTTCCGTATCCTATTCAATTTCTAAGAAGGCTTTTGTAATGCCTTTACCTTTGCGGAGTCGTTCAACGAAGTTTGAGTTTGAGTAGTTGTTCAAAAAAATACGATACAACAATATAAGTGAACCGGATACTAACTCTAACACCCGGTTTAGTTTCTCTCCTCTTTATTCTCATTATTATTCGTTGCTAAAAATGATACTGCCCCCTCGATTTTTTTGGAGAATTATTTGCCTTGTCACTTGTCACACTCATAGTCAAATACACATCAAATAATTGGGCTACAATGAAAATAAAAATAAAAAATGTTTTATACTACTAAATTTATTTATTGTAATGTAATTGAGTGCTAAAGCCATTTCAAAAAAAAAAAAAAAAAAAACACGCACCACATAATTTAAAAAATAATTTAATCGTGTTATTCGACGCTGAAAATATTTATATTTGAGTAATAATAGATATACATCTAAATAACACTCCCAATAACACAGTTTAGGTATCATAATTTAAATTATCTGAATTTTTTTTTTTCAATTTTTATTATGTTTATGGTGTGTGATTTGGGTGTACAGTGTATATTTATCATTTTTTTTTTTTTTATTTTATTTATTTAATTTGGCTCTGGGGACAAGCCCTTGTTATTAGGCTTTGACCAATATTTATTTTTGATTGAGCTGGGGACAAGCCCAAATGCCATCTCTGTAAGTAGTAGCTACTATTCTATGAAAAAAAAAAAGGGGCTACTAAATTCTTCCCTCTCAAAACTTGGTAAATATGAAAAGGAAAAATGTTGAATTAATTTGTCTCAATACTTGGTAAATTGAAGGGAATGAGCTTTTTGTGGAGTGCTGTTCAGTTGAATTGCATAAACAAGATCAATTTCATTATCCAAGGGGAAGATTCAGTGCTTCCCCCATCTATACTGCACATTTAATTGCATGCCAAATTGAAGCCTTTTAGTAAGGCAAGCTCTTACAACTTGTGCTAATTACCAAGGACTTGAGCTTGGAAGAATCTTCAGCAGCATTAGCTCTTCTTGTTATCATTTCCAAATTCTTATGAAGACTTTGCTTCACCAAATTCTTCATCATTTTCTTCCCCTCTTGAGCCTCCCTTGGATTTACAGGTGACCCAATTGAAACTCTTCCTGTTTGTGGTCCAGAATGAGGCCCCATCTTAGCTTGCCTTTCATCTTTAAACCATTGCAACAATTTCAAAGCCCTCTTTTGTGCTAAAGGGCTCCCCAGCAAGGCCACTTGTAGAATCACATTTACAATTCCTGACTTGGCCATTTTTTCTCTCTGTGCTGAGCTTTGATGAGCCAAAATCATCAAAATGTAAGCTGACAATTCCTGACACTTGGGCTTCTCTTCCCATGTCAAAATCTCTATCAAACTTTCAGGCACCAATGGGCTATCTTCCATAGCTTTCTTTCCATTAATGTAACCACCAAGTTCCCTAATGTTGCTAATGATTTTTCTGAAAGTTCCTTTATTGAACAAAGCTTCAGGAGTGTGTGAACGACCCCATTTGAGACCAAAGGTCCAGCATTGTCCAAAACTGCAGAAAGATTGTACAATGTTCCAATACATAACTCTTTAGTTTCAATGCTTGATCCTGATTCAAGAATGCCAACTAGAAATGGGAGAATATCGGACGATGAAAGTGGGGGTGTGTGTTTGCCAGAGAAGATAATGAAAGCAACAGTTCCCCAAATTCATGTCTTGTTGATTCATCATCTGCATCAACATTCTTTGGTAGCTTTGTCAAGATTCCTGCATCAACCATAAGAGCCTTGTTCCTGAAGAAATAACGAAGTAACAAAAAGAAATTAGGAACAAAAGCACAAAATGGTTTGACTTGTTGATCAAAATAAAACAATTATAAGTCAATAATGACTTTGAAATCCCAGTTGATTAAACATAAAAATATATCAAATACAATAATTTATAAGGTAAGTGAACCAAAAAGGAGAACACTATAGTATTGTGGGTTCCAAACGATTAAACAAAAAACTAGCCACACTAACAACCCAGTAAAATAAACAAGTTGTGGGCATGGAAAGTCAATGAGATTCTAAGATTTGGATCTGATCAATTGAAAGGTGTAGGTCAGCACATTTTTTTTTTTATTGTGAAAATTTAGATTTAAGATCATGGGGAATCTTATCAACTGCATTATATTTGTTTGGGCTGTAATTATTTTGTTATTAGAGACAAAATATCACTTGCCTAACATAATTGTCTGCCCACTCTGGTTGCCATAATGGTGCTTAGTGGACAATCAGCGCACCTTGCGGGCATTCTAATTCATGCTCATTTTGCTTAATAATTCCTATAGGAAGGACACTGGATCTTTCATTTGTAGTGTGTTTTGTAGAGGCTTAGAATGTTTGGTTATTCTTTGGTAGTAAGGTCATGATCTGATATTAGAGGTCCTAAATTTGAATCTAAAAAGTATATTTTTTGTAAGAGCCTGGGATAATCAGAGGTTTTACCTACTTCATTTAAGTCCGAAATGGATGGTTTGATAACGAAATTTCCAACGATTCCAACCAAAAAAAAAAAAGAGCAAAAAAAGTTTGGTACAAAAACATAAAAGGTTTCTTCAAGGATTAGAAATTGCAACTCAATTTTCTTTGAATATCTAAGATAAATACTGCATATTGCATAAGTTATATATTTTTGGGGAAAAAGAAAGTCAAATATTGCTGGTGGCCTAACGGGTTCCCCGCAATTTTCTTAATATATTTGTTTGTCTTTAATATTTCTTATCAACTGGCCCAAGGGACCTACAGTATAATTGGTTTCAAGATTTTCAACATATTAAAATTAGTCTATTGTATATTTGATCACATAAAATTTATACACAGGCATTCAACAAACTAAGATGAGGACGGTATGTTAATATTCAACATAAAAATAATCGACCATATGGGTTTGATTTATTTTAATTTAGGGTCCCTTACAGTGTACATGACCTACAAATGTATAAAACGGAACTCCATTATTTTCAAACTCCATTGAAATTTAACAAACGTCCCATCCCCCGCAGCCCTTTGAATTAAACAGCGTTTTCTTTTGGCACCAATGGTCAAATTAAGGTTATTATTTCACTATTTAAAAGATTGAAAAATAATAAATTAGTATAAAAAATATTGAGTTGTAATATTTTATTATTATATCTTTATAAATTTTATATTTTATATTTTATTATAAAACCTTAAATTTTACTATAATTTAAAAATATTATAATTTTTTTGGAATCGTTTGAAATCCTGCAGCCAAACCATTCATTCCGGGCTTAAGCGGGGTAGGTAAAACCCTCAACTGTCTCAGGCTCTTACAAGAAACACACTTCCTGGATTTGAACTCATGACCTTAATTTGAGATCCAAAACCCTACACCACCAAGTCACACCCAATTGGAGACTTTAAAAATATTACATTATATTTTTTTATAGTAAAATATAAAATATATAAAGATAATATAATAAAATATTACATTATAATACTTTTTATACCTATTTGTTATTTCATTATTTTTAAAATATTGAAAATGATAATAACCTTATAATATAGTAATATCTAAAAGATGGCTTTGTACCGGTCACTGCCCACGATGGCCTACTGCCCACAAAGTGGAGTCTCATCCATCAAAAATCAAAATGCATGCATCATCTTCCATAAAATGAATCGAAGTGAATCACCATTCAATTAATTAAGATTAATTGATAACTTTGAATTAAAATCTTATCATTAAAAAAATAATACTAGTAGCAGATGGCTTAATTAAGATCACTTACGTGTATGTTCCATTAGCAAGCTCGATCAAAGCCTTGACGGCGGCCCGGCGTCGACCGGCGACGTCCGTTGCGACCATGGAGACCAACATCTGAATAACACCAAGCTCAGCCATAAACTTTTTAATCTTGACATCTTCTTTAGCGAGTCTTTGAATTTGCAGAGCAGCCATCTCCTTTTCTTCCCAGCTGCCAAAGTGAAGCCTCTTCACTGATTTTTGCAACAACACACTGCTATCATCTTCAATATCCACTTCCTTATGATTATTGCTATAATCATCGTTATTATTTTTATTATTATTATTATTATCATTCTCCTTCTGTATAATAATAACTTGCTCCGACGTTCTTGATTTATCAATTAGATTATGACTACTACTGATCATCATCAGTTCACTGTTATGGCGTTTGCGAGCCGATTTTGATTGCAAGAACCGTCGGATACGAGAAAAGAATTGGAGTTTCATCATGTAAGAAGATGAAGGATTAATAACAGACATGTTTTGTGTTTGAGAAGGAGACATATTGAAATTTGAAAGACCGTTTTAAGGGCTTGTGTTTTGTTTATGTGTATATAATATCTTTTTTTTCTTTACATGTATATAATGTAATATTATTTACAATAATATTCTAAAAAAAGGGCTTGACTTTTTGAGAGAATATGTAAGGATTAATATAGAGACAAAAGAGAAGGAGACTACTTTGAGAGCAAAAACAAAGAGGGAGGAGCATGAAGCACATGCAATGAAACAGTGTTGTCTCTTTTATTCTTATAAATTAAGAATTAGGTGACAGATTTTTAATTAACACACATAACATAACATCTTTCCTTCCGTTTAAGCCAGCACGGCCATATTACCAACCTGTCAATAATTTAATTACTTGAGTTCATCCCATTTATTTATAATCGTCAGATGTAAACTTGTTATCTATTTTTGTTACAGGTTAATTTGAATCTTCACTATAAGAGTATGGATCTTTAGCGTCCAATCATTTGGTGTCGAAATTCTTTTTCGACGCTAATGAACCTTTTAACGTCGAATTTGAATTTTGACGCTAAAGGGTAAACGGTAAATTTAAATTTTTGAATTCCCCGCATTCTACATTTATCGCCATATGAAATTAGATTTAAATTTTTGATATTTAACGACGAATTTTCAACGAGAAAAATAAAAAATTTCGACGTTGATAATCAAAATTTTGGCGGAAATAATTCCCGATGTTTGAGGATTTTTAGCGACAAAAAAAGCTTTCGCCGGTAAATATATTTTTTCCTATATATATTCATTTGCCTTTTCATTCTCTTATTCTCAATTTCTTCCTCTCCTACTCTTCTTTCATCTCTTATTCTTTTTTCCTTAGGGTTTTGTTTCATTTTTTGTATTTTATGATAACATCCAATATTTTTATTTTGTTTGTAGGATAATGAATGAAGATGAATACATAGTGGAAATGAAAAAAAAAATGAAAATTAAACAAATGAAAGTGAAGATGAAGAAAACCTAGAAAATATATAGAACATTGTAATTCATCATTTTATTTATTGAGATAAATTTTGTAATTTTATTTTTATATCAACAAAATTTCCTAACGAAAGTCTTATACATTAAAAACCCTAATTAATGTTTAAAAAAAAAGATTGAAATTCTTGATATCAACCATAAAATTGGCAATATATAAGTATCTAATTGAGGTTACTAACAAATCATAAGTGGGGTTAATGAGGCCTATTAAGTACCAACTCCATTTTGGGTAGTTTCTACTTTCTTGGATGTAACAGTATCAGACAGCTAAGAGCCTAAGACAATATTTGTTGAATTAATGTTCCCAATAAGCTCTCTTTCAAAAAAAAAAAATTGTTCCCAAGAAGCTTAAATAAATCCTTAGCTTTTTGGGCATGGCACAGCTAACTACGTTTGGTTACAGAGCTGTTTTAAAATTGTATTATGCTGAAGTCAAATAAATTAATCAGGGATAATTTCTTATGTTAATTATTGTTAGCCACATTTATGGCAATATGTGGTATTCAGGGAGCAATGCCACATTTATATTCTCTTAAGATTTCTGTACCACGTGGCACTCATGCAGTGAACAAGAGCTTAGGTCAATTCTTAATTAATAAATTTTTTTTTTAGAAACGTTGACCGACCCGGGCATAACAAATAAAATCTTCGGTTATTCTAAATTCTTACAATAAATACACTCATTGTACTCAAATTCAAGATCTAATAATCAAATCTCAAAATTTTTACCATCAAACCACATTCATTTGGGACCTTCATTAATAACTTTTAGTGACAAAACCCAATGAAATATGATAAACGCCGAAATAGTACTCAATAAAATGCACATAATTAAAAAAAGATAAAAATAATTCTTTATTTTATTGTGAAGAATTTTCTGTCTTTCAACATTTAGGTGTAATTTAGTGTGCATTTTTATATGTATATATAAATGATAAATCCAATTTGTATCAGTGTCAGTGTGCTTTGACATTCTCATTTGCATGGTTGATCTTGTAAATTTATGCAGCAAGAAGGGTCGATCAAGATTAATTGATTTGATTAGAATTTATATTATCCAAACAAAATTATATATATTGTTGGTATTTTTTTTAAAAAAATTCCATGGTTACACATGAAGTCATTAATAAGTATAATAAACATGGGCGTCGACAAGGAAAAAACAGCATGTGTTGCCATTTTCTTGTCCAAAAAGAAAATGTAGGAAATTTTAATTTAAAAACAATTACCACAAGAAATTAGTGAATGTTGATTTTTTTTTTTTTTACAGAATTTTACATAACATAAATGACAAGAAAAATTAATTATTTTTATCATTTCAAGTGAGATCGCCATTATTTTTCACATGGGATAATTCCTTGGTTCATAACTATTTCATATTATGACATGGAGGAAGGAGAAGATGATTTTAAATCTAGTAATTAATGGGTAAATATGAAATTACCCAATTAGCCATGGGTGCCGTCTTGGTCTAGAATATGCTTCTGGATGTGAGTGTAATTATATTTCTTAGTGCAGCACTTGACGCTTGGGCTACACAAATTTTAGTTTGTTTGTTCAAAAGATCGGTGAAATTGCATTATAGTATTTCCAATCCCAAATCATATTCCACTAAAAGCTTATTTTTATCCACATTTAAATTCACGTAATCGAGTTAGTTTTTAAATATTTTAATAAAAATTTTGCTATCCGATTTTAAATTTTGAGTGAGAAATAATTAAAAATGTAATTAAATTTATCTACTTCTTATCTTTATCATTAATTGCCATTAGTTGAAAATTTGGAAACTATTAGAAATAAGAGTTTTATGAGGTGTACCACCATTCATCTTTCAATATCTAGACTTGGAGGTGTCTTATAAATTTTGTATAATGATTTATTATCTATTTCAACTTTTATTTAGACTAGTAATATGTGGAATTAAAATTTTAGTTCAAAGAAAATATAAACTCGAGAGGTTAGAAAATGAAAATTGTATATTTAAGGGAGTTAAAATGTAAAATTTACATTGAAATAGATAAAATTTTAATTTATTTATTTCGTGTTATACATTAGGCTAAGCTTCTATGTAAACCCTTTGATCTATTGATTATCACATTCACCTTATATTGTTGAAGTTAAAGTCTTGTTATATATATATGTTATAAGCTTTGATAACCATTTCTATATATACGATTCATATAATAAATAAAAGTTAATTTACTTCTTTGTCAGTAAACTAAATTCTTATCCCTGAATTAACCACACAAATCATTCAAATTGTAAGGACAATATAACATTTCTTAGATAATTTGCCTCGCCATGTTAATTAACTAGTAGCAATTAAAACTCCAAGAAACTGCCACGTGATCCGCCGCCAGCAACCCTTAAAACACGTGAGTGAGAATAATGAAAAGTAGAACTCAAAAATCAAAATGGACAACCCATTAGTGAGGGATAAGGGTGGTTAATGTCCACAAACAACAATTGCAGTGCAGTAGCAAATGACTCCAAAATTTATTGGATGATTGTATCAGCCACAAACAAACATCGGCTATGATGGTTTTCAGACTCTTTCTAAAATAAAAAAGAAAAAAAAAAAAAAATCGTAAAGGCCACTACATAGACTTTTTGCAAGACTTTTTAATTAGGATGTACCATGGCATAACTTTTGTGCAATCGTTGCTTTTCATGCCTTCGAGTGTTTCTGGATTACAAGTACTAGTTATAGAAATGTGTTTCAAGGCTTAGGATTGACTCTTTGTTTTAACTTGCATGCCATTGAATCTTTAAGCCGAGATTTACAAGGCTCCCTTTGTAGTGCAAGACCTCGTTAAGATTTGACTCATTTTGTGAGATTTAGATTATAGAATGAAGGGATATAGTCATTGGGGGGTTTGGGGGCATAACCCCTGGCCTAAATCTTTTAATGTTACTCTTCACACATATATATTGTGTGATTGTTTTTTTTTTTTTAATTACTTTTCTATTATATTACTTCAAAATAATACTATATTCCTAATCGGAATCGAGATTCTCAGTCATCCCTATCCCTACATGTAATCTGTATAGTGCTAGTTCTAAGCTCAAGCTTTACTCGCTGAGAGTGTTTCAATGACTAGAAGACTTGTGTTTCAATGTCCAGAAGACTCGTCTGAGTGTCAATCAATTTCTTGTAATTAAAATGGAAGTTCCACCTATCAATTGGATCATATCATCATTACAAGTTCAAAAGCAAATGGAGGGATTAAAAGGCACTCAAAATTTGAAAAATTCTTGCATAGACTTTTTCATTATTCATGATGGATATTTTTTTTTTAATATATTACAAATCTACATATATATACCATCTGAAATTCATCAATACACTAAATATATGCATTTGTAACACAATCTAAAGGTCTATATTTACTAAAGACAAGTACTGTCTCTATATGGGAGATAATATATACTCCTCAAATATTTAGAGAAAAATCAACTCTTAATTTTGAGATAATGGAAACCCTGCAAGCGTTTACAGGGACTCAAAACCTTGGGTTCCCAAAAATGGGAAAGCAAAGCAAAGCATGATAAGATCCTCAGTTTGTTAAAAGCAAAATCGTGCGCCTGAACAGTTCTTATTGGAAGTCTTGCGTTGAAATTCATGTTTCACGTCACTATTGTTACATGATACTTTGTGTGTGAAATGAAGCCTTTTGCTGGAAAATGAAAATTTTCAACTTCTAATAGCATTAGAATTCAGTACAATAATAAAATAATAACTGTGTAATTGTCAACGTAAAAGACAACCAAGCGGTTCAATTTACAGAGGTAGTAATCAAAGGTTGATCTGGAAATATTTTTATAATTTAGACATTTGTTTAAATTAGTTTTGTATAAATGATGCGGTACAGAAAACGAAATTCGAAGCAAGGAACTTGTCATATTTCAACACAATCATCTCCATCATCTGTTTCATCATCCCAGTCTACCTGGAAAGAATTAGCTGATTTCTTCAACTCCGTTAGACCAGTTAGATCCTCCAGATAGGTAGGATGGTTAATTGCTTGTAGAATGAACTCCATTCCTCTTTTCCGATATTCGGATACCACCTGAAAAGTGGTGGTGATCAGAATTAAAGCACTACACTGAAAACTTGAATAAGAAATTAAAGCAAGATTGAAGTTTATCTATACTAACAGTGCTGCAACAAGCCGTGCAACTGTTCGAGGAGTGACCAACAAGTGTAATCTGAGAAAACTGAGAAAGGGAACCTCGAATCTGGTGGGGTAAAATACCAAGAGGTTGCTCACCGCTTCCCCTATCACTGGAGTTTGCAAACTCAGCTTCAGCACATATCCTGTCCATCCGAAATTGGACACCAAAATTCCATGTTAAACACACAAAATAAAGCAAAGTGGAGCTTCTATTTAATTCTCTGTGAGATAAATACAGAAAATGTTCCTGTTTGCAGAATGTTCACATAGACTCTTAGGATTTACCCTTGAGGATGATGCAGGACTCCAACTAACAGTTCAACAGCAAGAGCTGAAGCAATAGGAGCAAGCCCTGGACGTGTAACAGTACATTGCTGGTCCAGAGTGCGGTTGGCAGTTGACTGCATGGGTAGCATAAAAGTTATTAAACATTCAAAATCAGTGTGAAGCATCAATTTTATGAATTCTAGAAATTACATCAGTTGGAGCAACCACATCATTGCAGAAGTAACAGCCCAATCTCTGCCCTCCATCTCTATTATTTAAGGCAAGGTTACACATATCAGCAGATAAAGCATTCGCAGCTTCAGCTTTAACATCATGGGTAGTGCTGAAAGGACCAGGTCCATGGCGCATAACTAAGAAGCTGTCAAATCCAAGGGCTGAAGTTATTGTAATCTGCAAACAGATAAATGCCATGTATGAATATCACTACAATTCTTCCTAGAAGATATATAAGATCAAGGAGATCGACCTTGTTAATATTGGCAGAAAGAAGCGTGGGAAGCCATCGACTTTCCCTTGTATCCGTTAACAAGAAAATTGCATCATGAGAAAGAATCAAATCATGCAGCCGTCTACAGTCTTCAAGAACACTATCTTCTTCCTGACTAGCCACTGGATGCCCAGGCATTGGTATAGCCATCACAACACCTTCTGCTTCCTGACAAATGAACGACAGAAGAGACAGAGCATGAGAAAATGATTTTTAATTAGGTGGTTGAGCAATGCATACTGAGGCCACAGGATAGCACCCATTACCACAGCCGGAAATATACGCTTAAGGCTTTTCACTGCGGCCGTTGCTTTAAAATCACCACCGTTGAGGCAGTCATCCATTGTATACAGCGACTGCCTTAATGGATTAGACATTGCCACTCTACCATTATCAAGTAATGTAATTTTCCGGATGCCCCAAGCCTGAAATATGAAAAACCTTAATTACACATCAGATAGTATCTAAAATTATGATTACAGCTCATTTGAACACTCACCATAAGCATGCGAGCGACCTGGCATCCAAGAGTACCTGCTCCTAGGAGAAGACACTTCAGAGAAGATAAGATTTCTAGATTCAGAGATGGCAACTGGCGCCATCTCATTAATTTTAAATTCAAATCTGCAGCAGATATGGCCAACCTGTAAAAGTAACTCAAAATTTCTCAGTTAAAAAAAAGAGAGGATAGGACTACAGACTTGAAAGGAACAGTCATACCTAGTTGGATCCATGGACTTAACCAGGCTAATACATCTAGGTACTTTCCTCCCTTTGTTAAGTTCCCATCCCACTGCATTAGGTACACATTGATGATCTCCCCATCCTAATTTGCAGAATCAGTTAACCAAATGCCAAAATTTCAAACTGTCTAAAGAACTAATTTGTCAATCAGAAAGAGCAGTTACCCAATATCTTCCGCTCTACCTTGTGGAACTGTAATCAAAGCTTCACCAACAAGGGACAAGCCCATATCTGCGAAACCACGATTCTCTCTATAGCATAAAAAGCAAACCGACTTGAGATTCCATCTTGCTAAAATAAGTGCAAGGAAGTTGCGAAGAGGCCAGCCGGGGTTGTTTTGAAGATGGCATGGATCATAAAAACCAAATAGCATCTGCAAAAATATTATCTAGTTGCTTGAGAAAAAAGTACCAAATTTACCATATTCTGATGAAGTATTCCAGTCTTTGATTATTCTAATAATTCACTAGAATAGCATTCCTACAATCACAAACCAGCTTAGTTTGCAAAAAAAAAAAAAAAAAAAAAAAAAAAAAACAAAATCAGTAGCTTGAAGAGTTACTGGGACAGACCTTTTGACCATCACCTTCACATGCTTCCCAGTCCTTTAGATGCCTAATAGTAGCACATGAATTTGAAGCAATGCTGACCAAAAAATATGGCACATCTGCAGCATACTTGCATGATTTAGGTTTCCGAAATAAAGACTTTTGAAACTAAAAGAAAGAGAGAATAGACAAATCACAACTAGTACCAGCTGTTAAGCTTGAGTTACGCCACTCATTACAAGCTGCTGATACGGATTCTGCCTACACATTGCAGAAAATATCATAACATTTAAAGATCGAAAATAGTCCAATAAGGTATATTTACCCTATTTCTGGCCTGATTACCTCTTCTGAGCTAAGCCATTGTGAAGCTGGCCTCAAATCAACCACAGTTGCCGGAGGGTCAAGCACCAGTGCAGGGAAAGCAAACCAGTAGTGAAAGCTCCATTTCTTCAAGTCTGCAAACGAGATGACCAGGAACCTTGATAATACTGCACTTTCCGCTACAGCTTTACCCGAGTGAATGTCCTCCCAAATCTAGGTCTCAACAGACATCACACTCGTTAGGTGAGATATTTATATACTTCCAAAATCAAGCCGATTGACTAGTAAACGATTACAAACATCAAATCTGAAACACACATCTAATTGAAAAAGGAACTGCCTGAATAACTCACCTTCTTTGCTTCTTGTTTGAGCAAGTTTCGTTTATCAACGGCATGAAAAGTTTCCAGTGTATTTGTGTTATACAGCGTACCCGGGACAGAGCATCTGTTGCGATTCCCACGACTGGTTGTTGCTGTTAATGACTGCTCATCTGAATCAGCTGGTAGAGATTCTGTAAGAAGAGTCAAATGATTTGACACTTGCGAATGTGAGCAAGGCGCATAGAACCCTGCAACATTATCACTCATCAACTTTAGTCAACAAACTTCAAAAACTTTGCATTACAATCTTTCCATCACTGCGGAAACAAAAAGCTCACAAATATTCATCATTCAGTTAATAGCAAAAATAATCAAACAAGATCCAAAATAAGATATTACTATCCATATATTTGACCAAATTGAGAATAAACAAAAAAAAAAAAATCAATTTCTTATCTAATTAAACGGATCATGCTCAATTAACGCAGGCAATTATGAAAATCATTGATATGATGGACAAACATAATATACAAGAAAAGTACCGGTGAGGGGAATGGGAGAGTCGTCGATGCCGAGCTTGTTGAGCTTAAGAGAAGACAATCTGTGCCAGAAACCCTCGTCTACAGCGCTCTGAAACGGTGCGAATTGCAGTATAGATCCGCATCCGCTCTCTTGTTTAGCCATCAACAGCTGTCTTGTGTCGGTCACCGCAGATTTGTTTTCGTTTTCCAAGTATCCTTCAGTTTAATTTGCTCAACGAAGTGGGGAATATTAAGAAGATCAAATATCGTTGGGGCAAAAAGATACCGTGTCGTGTCAAGGACTCAAGATGAATCATTCTCCGTTTTGGATTAGCCCCGCTTTGAGGAGAGATTCTTTGGTGCAATATAGATGACGTGGTACCATAAGTAAATTAAAAAAAGGTAAAAATGTAAAATTTCTTTCTAACTTTCACGTTTTTTTATTTCAGTCCTCTAATTTTTAGTTTTGTCAATTCAGTCCTCTAACTTTCAATTTTTATCAATTCAGTCCTCTGTTGCAAATCCGTTACTGCTGCCCTTACTGCTGCCAAAACGACGCCGTTTAACGGATGACTGAATTGACAAAAATTGAAAGTTAGAGGACTGAATTGACAAAACTGAAAGTTAGAGGAATGAAATGAAAAAACGTGAAAGTTAGAGGACTGAAATGAAAAAACGTGAAAACTAGAGGGTCAGTTTTGCATTTTTTATACCTTAATTTAGGCCATATTAAATTATTTTTCTTTTTCTTATTTTTTTAAATAGTAAAAGAAAAAGAAAATAGGCTACAACTATTAAGAAAATTAATAAATATAATTTTAATGATAACAAGAAAAAAATTATATTCCAACAATTACATTTCAAAATGTAATTTTAGAGATTACATTTCAAAGATAAGTGATGTATTTTTTAATTTTTAATATTTGATTTGACAATGTAATTTATAAATATAATTTTAATGTAATTGAACAGTAATCTCTAATGTCTCACGAAAATGTTGAAGATAATGCTTGTGCATGATCGACCTTCATCAGATCATTATTTCTTGAATGAAAACTAAATTTTTTTTAAAAAAATGAATGAGTTGTTACTTAGCTCACTAATTACTTGTCTAATGTTGGAATTTGTTTTCAATTTATATTATTAGTAGTAGTAGTACAATATTAAATTAGTTTGGTCAATTCAGTCCTCTAACTTTCACGTTTTTTCATTTTAGTCATCTAACTTTCAGTTTTGTCAATTCAGTCCTCTAACTTTCAATTTTTGTCAATTCAGTCATCCGTTAAACGGCGTCGTTTTGGCAGCAGTAACAGATTTGTAACGGAGGACTGAATTGACAAAAATTGAAAGTTAGATGACTGAATTGACAAAACTGAAAATTAGAGGACTGAAATGAAAAAACGTGAAAGTTAGAGGGTGAGTTTTGCATTTTTGCCATTAAAAAATGATATGTAGAATTTCTTCATTTATTTTTTAGTTGTTTTTTTAATTTTTTAGCACACGCGGCAGTGAGTGATTGGCTTGTTACATGGATGACGTGGTACCACTGTTGCATAGAAGATTTTCTCCGCTTTAAGAGCTTGCCACGTCAGCAAATAATTTTTTTTTTCTCCTCGTGGTAAATATCATCGAAGGTCCTGAATTTTAATTTAATTTCAGTAAAATTTACCTATCTTGGGAAATAGTCAAAAAGACCTCAAAATAAGGTTTCACTGGAAGACATTTTTTAGCATGTAGCCATGTAGTAGAATGCTTTTAACGCCATGTTACACTTCAAAGATGCTTTTGAACTTTTAAACCTCATTGGAAAATCAAAAGAACTCAAATATTCAACTGACTCCAACATTTTTATTCTTAAGTTTTCATAAAATATGATACATAAAAATATACATCCACACACCATATTGCAGTAGTAACAGTAGGTAATAGAGTGATTATATATTACAGGAACAGTAATTTCCTTTGCACATAGGTTCGTGCCTCATTGTCACCAACAAGGGATCTTAAGCTCTCAAGTGGAAGAGCTGGAGGAGTCGATAAAAGAGATCCTCCGCCTCTTGTTTGGGAGTGTTGTTCTCGGTGAGTATTCCGGCCAGGAGGGAGAAGCTTTTTCCAGGACAGAATTCAGGGCCTGGTGGACAGCATTTGCAAGAATTCCGGATGCCTCAGCAGCATTATTAATATCCCTTTCTTTGCAGCTGGTGAAAACAAAAACATTCTTCAACCGACTTCCCAATGTTGATACTTCTGCCTTTATCATCTTCAGTGGGAGGGAATCAAGAGCTTGTCTTAGATCAGACATTGTCTCAGGTCGGTACTCGCAACAGATAGATGCCTTGTACAAAAAGTTTGCATCTCCTGCTTCATTATATGGTTCAACTTTCACTTCATCAGCATCCATTGGGACGAGAAAACCTTTGCTGGCTTCCATTGCATTCTTTTTCAGTTCTTTCACTTGGCTTATGACTTCAGCAAGCAAGGTAGCCTTGTCCATCTATTAACAACTATCAAAAATCAACTTAGAACCCATTATTGATATGACTGTTTCATAAGCTATAGCTAAGATTACATCATTACTTGCCTAGTTGACTCCTAAGCTTAGATAAGTAAACCATCATTTCATTTTAAATATGAATTGATTTTTCCCACAAGTTTGTTTGTATGTTCCTTGCTTCAACCACCAAACATGATATAAATTAAATACCATATTTATCATTTGAGCAACAGACACCTAAGCCTTAAATAATATACCAGGAAATAGACCTCATAAGCTGATAAGCATCCAGCAGAGAGAAGCTGGCATGTTGCCCCACGAACAAGGCAATCAATATCACCACTTGTCAATTCATAAACATACATGGTCTCCTACCAATGAAGCTTTGACAGCAATATAATAAATGGATGGTCACAAGTCATCCCATAAGATTACATATTTTTTAACAACCACACAGGATCATCAAATTAGTTAAAAATTAGGTTGACCTTAGCCAGGATGAAAGTTTTCAACCTTATAACTGTATAAGTGCCTTTCACTCGATCAATAAACAAAAGATTAGGATTGCTATTAACCTGTCAGCAATCATTTTCTTCTAATACATTTCAATCCAGAGTATATCCTGTAGACAAGCTTGAATGAGTGATTTCAGAACAGAGAGCCATTCACTCTTTCAGAATCATGAACATCCAGCTGATAATACGCAGAGCAATCGAATGCAGTTTAAAGTACACTATATCAGCAGTATACTGGTTCCAAGTTGGTGCCAGAAAAAATATTTGATTTAAGAAGAAATAAACCATAAATCGCTTAATTATCAAGTTCTTAATTTTGTATTAATGAAAACTACTATATCTTCCAGCCTTCTAAAACCAGATTTGACTCTGGCACAAGTAATGCAGAAAGCTCAACCATTTATTTTGGGAATTAAAAAGGAACTTTATTCCAATAATCTCAAGCTTAAGTAGCCATAGGGAGTTGAGGCCTCTCAGGAATATCAGAGCACATGATCACAGTTAACGGAGAAAGGTGAATAAGGGGAATAATAACATTTGTATTTAAGTAGTTACTTAGGATCTCTAATCACTTTGTTCATCACCAGTAAGTAACCTATGTAATGTGGCATGTTTGTTGCCAACTGATCCTCAAACTAAGTTGTGATGAGTATTGAACAATAAAAATTCGGAGCTTGGTGTCATTTTTTACGCAACATTATTGGCAACCAAACATGATACTCCACCACAAAAACTAAATTCTAAGACAAAATTCACCAGAAAGCATTTCTGCAGTTCAAATCATGCTTACAAAGTAATAAACATCTATCATCTATAACACCCCTCCAGTTTAACCAAACCCTCATAAAATCTCCCTACAGATCCAGTTTCATCGAAGGTGCAGAGATCAAATCAACAGGCTAAAATAATTAATCAAGCAAATTAATAGCAAAAAATAACAGATATAAATCTACATGAAAAAAGGAATAACCTTTCCATTGCAAGGCACGAGACCACGAAGAGTATCAAGATGAGCATTGATCCTCTCTCTTCTTCTCCTCTCTGCATCACTATGATTTTTCAAAGCAGCCATAGCTTTAGCCTCAGATACTTCCTTCTTTCCACTTGAGCAGGAGCCTTAATAAGCTCTCCTCCTTCGCTATCCAACACCAAGGATTGAGGAAATGACCCCCCATGCAAATTAGCTCCATTAAAGCCACCTAAAAATGGATCATAAAGCTTATCTAAACCACCAAAACCTTGCCCAAGTGACGAATTCTGATCAAAAGAATAAGCAGCCATCGTGAGTTTAATTGCTTCTGACACAAGTTACAACAAGATTGTTTTACTTACGACCGAAAAATGAAAAAGAAGATTAGACCAGGAGGGCGAATGGTGGGAGCAAACCAGAAAGAAAGTTTTTGGTCAGGGAAGTTTTGCTTGTTACAAACTTGATGGTGTTATTGTTGGTGACTCTTCTTCTTCTTGATCTTATGGTGATATATTCCATTACTAAAATAAGTACAAGCTTTGATGGTGTTTTAAAACAGATGATCAATTGGAAAACATCCACATTTTCCTCTCTGAAGCTCTTGAATTCAAGCATTTCTAAAGTTTTTTCTTTGAAAAACGTGAGAATCTTGCTGGGTTTGTTTATAGAAACAAAGACAGATACTTTTAAAAGCTGTGAATCAAATCAAGACTTTGAGATTCCAATGAATATTAGCTGATTATTCAAGACAATAGAGACAAGATTACTAGTCAAAAGAGTACAGAGAGTTTTTTTTTTTTTTTTTTTTTGAAGAACAAGAAGAAGATGACTTTTTTTTCTTAGACAGCAAAGGGTTTCACAAAGTTGCATTATATAAACAAGTTGTTTTTCAACTCATATGATTCATTATTGAAATGATCAAATTCACTAGTCATTAACATAATTTTGAGATTTTTGGAATTTTTTGAGTAAGTACCTGGTGAAGAAGCCCCACATATACGTGGTGACCTGAGTGATTATACAAACAAAATTTGAAGTCAAATGATTAAAAATAAAATACAAATTTGAGTAAAAATGAATTCTAAAAATAATAATGTTTGTGTTTGACATTCAAGAGCTTCTTACTTCTATTGCTTATAATTAATTATGTAAAATTGATTTAGTGGGGGGTGGAACATAGAGTTCTGTAAGGAACCTAGGACATCACTTATCTCCACATTGGTATGATATTGTCCACTTTGGGCCTAAGCCCTCATGGATTTGCTCTTGGGCTATACCCAAAAGGCCTCATACCAATGGAGATATTGTCCATACTTATAAACTCATGATCCTCTCCACTTCTAGCCAATGTGGGACTTTGTTTGCACAACAAGTTCATAACTGTATTTTACTTGTTTCGCTTAAGTACGGATCGGGTGGTTTGACAGCAGAGTTTCCAAAAAAAATAATTCAAAAAGTATATTTAGGATATGTTCTTGTATTAATAAATACTAATCTTTATTCTAAATGGGTACTTGAATATTTTTCTAAGAATATAGTTTATAACATTTAAATATAATTAATCTCTACAAAAAGTTAATTAAACTGAAAAAAAAAATGGATTTGGGCTTTTGCCCTTAAAAATGTAGATTAGTCAAGATTGGCTTAAAATTGAAAACATTTAATAATTAATTTCTTATAACCCATTTGGTTGGGCAGTATTTACCTAATGGATATTGATTTGGAACTTTCAACTCCTTTGTCAATTATTGGGCACTAACCATATGTTTTTAATTGATGTCTTCTTATAGTATGGCCAAAAGACAAAAAATTACTTGGAGGTCTAGAAAAGCTGCCCCATCGCTTTATGAAGGCCAATCTTCTCTTATCAAATATCAACTACTTCCATTGACATCAAGCTTCTAACAATTGATTAAAAACAACAAGAGCAAAAACAAAACTTTGATTCAACAAATGCACATATTATTTTATTTGAAAGACTGCTTTTTATAGACTATGAGGCTCTTCCTTTGTCATCATCTCTACTCTTGAAGTGGTCATTAGTCATTACTTTCCAACAATGGCACTTTCTCATATGAAAATCAATTAGGGTTTTTTTAATTGTCGGTTTGTCTAGATTAGATGACTATTGAAGATAAGACATGTTATAAAACTCAATTATCATGAGTTTTTGTCTAAAGGCTAGCTCATATATCACCTAGACACCTACTATTTTGATTTTTATATGTGGTTAATTTTGCTTAAATATAGGGCAAAGTGTTTTGCTTACCACTTCAAACAATTTTTTCCCGTTATTTTAATTAAAAAAAAAAAAAAACTAAATTCAGGATTTTCTTAATCTTATTAGTTATTACTCCTTGAATCTAATTAGTTTAAATAATCAATAATCGCCCTTTTATCGCAAAGAAACATTTTCTGGGATGGTGCGGAGATTAAGAGGAAGTTATACTTGATTGCATGGGAAAATATTTGTCGCAAATTTTTTTTTTGATGGTCTTGGAATTGGTAGTTTGGAAGTAAGGAACGCGAGGTTATAGGCAAAATGGATATGGCGATTTGGTAATGAACCTGATGTACTTTGGAGGAAATTTTGTTGCTGTAAATATAATATTATTAGCAATGGTTTTAATCTGAAGTTGTCGAGTGGGAACTTATCTAATGTGGCTAAAGGCATTGAAAGTATTATGTCTGAAGGATCAAAATTTGATCCTATTTTGAGAGAAGGTTTCGGTGTGATGGTGGGGGATGACAAGAGAGCCTCTTTTTGGGAGGAGCTTTGGATTGGTGATTCGATCTTGAAAGTTAAATTTCTTAGAATCTTTGCTCTTGCGTGCAAAAAACAATCAGTAGTACTATCTATGAAAATATATAGTTTTTGGGATCAAAATGTTTGGAAATAGAACATTGTTTTGCGTAGAGACCTCTTCGATTGGGATGATTTGTTTAAATTACTGAATATGGTGGTGCTGTGCGGAAGCAGGTTGGATAAGCTCATTTGGAAACACGATACAAAGGTCAGTCTGGGTGGTATTCGGTTGACTGGAATATCTTATTCTGATCACCTCTTTATTCGGTGGTATGGTCAGTCAGCTGGGTGTGTAGAAATGAGAAGTTGTGTTTCATGCAAAAGTGTTTGACTTCTCCAAGCTCGTTGACCATGTAAAGATCAAGACACAATGGTGGTTTTGTAGTGCTGAGATTCAAAGAGTGATGGGTGGCTTCAATCCGCTTCAGGACCCGAAAGAGGCGTGTAAAATTCATCTTATGGTTCAGGAACAAGTAAAAGATTTATGATGTCTTCCTCCGTTTGGATGCCTAAAATTCAATGTGGACGGTTCGTTTAGGGGAAATCCTAGGCCGTCTGGTATTGGCGGGGTGTTGAGAAATCATGATGGAAATTTTTTGTTTATATTTTCTTGTAATATTTGGTTGATGGAGTCACATGGTGCCGAGCTCATGGCTATTTTAAAGGCGGGTAAGAGTTGGCTAGGATGGGTATAGAAAGGGTTGAAGATTTAGGGGCTTGGTTGTTGTGAGGAGAGTCTTGGTGAGTTTATGTCCAGGGTTTTCAATTGGGATAACATCACTAGTGAAGTTCTTTGGATTTAGGGCCTAGGTAATGCGCATCTTGGTTGCGATTGGGGGAGTGTTCATGCTATTCTTTTGTGTCTTTTTTTTTTATTACAATATAAATCTACAGATATATAATCTGAAATCTACTGGAATATTGAATACAAACATTATAAAAAAAATCTACTGGATGCCTAAAATTCAATGTGGACGGTTCGTTTAGGGGAAATCCTAGGCCGTCTGGTATTGGCGGGGTGTTGAGAAATCATGATGGAAATTTTTTGTTTATATTTTCTTGTAATATTTGGTTGATGGAGTCACATGGTGCCGAGCTCATGGCTATTTTAAAGGCGGGTAGAGTTGGCTAGGATGGGTATAGAAAGGGTTGAAGATTTAGGGGCTTGGTTGTTGTGAGGAGAGTCTTGGTGAGTTTATGTCCAGGGTTTTCAATTGGGATAACATCACTAGTGAAGTTCTTTGGATTTAGGGCCTAGGTAATGCGCATCTTGGTTGCGATTGGGGGAGTGTTCATGCTATTCTTTTGTGTCTTTTTTTTTATTACAATATAAATCTACAGATATATAATCTGAAATCTACTGGAATATTGAATACAAACATTATAAAAAAAATCTACTACTGGATGCCTAAAATTCAATGTGGACGGTTCGTTTAGGGGAAATCCTAGGCCGTCTGGTATTGGCGGGGTGTTGAGAAATCATGATGGAAATTTTTTGTTTATATTTTCTTGTAATATTTGGTTGATGGAGTCACATGGTGCCGAGCTCATGGCTATTTTAAAGGCGGGTAGAGTTGGCTAGGATGGGTATAGAAAGGGTTGAAGATTTAGGGGCTTGGTTGTTGTGAGGAGAGTCTTGGTGAGTTTATGTCCAGGGTTTTCAATTGGGATAACATCACTAGTGAAGTTCTTTGGATTTAGGGCCTAGGTAATGCGCATCTTGGTTGCGATTGGGGGAG
The DNA here is from genome assembly GCA_019454045.1 of Zanthoxylum bungeanum. NCBI lineage: Eukaryota > Viridiplantae > Streptophyta > Magnoliopsida > Sapindales > Rutaceae > Zanthoxylum > Zanthoxylum bungeanum. The sequence goes on from SKCR01049232.1 coordinate 55,099, forward strand.
TGTTCATGCTATGCTATTCTTTTGTGTCTTTTTTTTTTATTACAATATAAATCTACAGATATATAATCTGAAATCTACTGGAATATTGAATACAAACATTATAAAAAAAATCTACTGGATGCCTAAAATTCAATGTGGACGGTTCGTTTAGGGGAAATCCTAGGCCGTCTGGTATTGGCGGGGTGTTGAGAAATCATTATGGAAATTTTTTGTTTATATTTTCTTGTAATATTTGGTTGATGGAGTCACATGGTGCCGAGCTCATGGCTATTTTAAAGGCGGGTAAGAGTTGGCTAGGATGGGTATAGAAAGGGTGAAGATTTTTAGGGGCTTGGTTGTTGTGAGGAGAGTCTTGGTGAGTTTATGTCCAGGGTTTTCAATTGGGATAACATCACTAGTGAAGTTCTTTGGATTTAGGGCCTAGGTAATGCGCATCTTGGTTGCGATTGGGGGAGTGTTCATGCTATTCTTTTGTGTCTTTTTTTTTTATTACAATATAAATCTACAGATATATAATCTGAAATCTACTGGAATATTGAATACAAACATTATAAAAAAAATCTACTGGATGCCTAAAATTCAATGTGGACGGTTCGTTTAGGGGAAATCCTAGGCCGTCGGGTATTGGCGGGGTGTTGAGAATCATTATGGAAATTTTTTGTTTATATTTTCTTGTAATATTTGGTTGATGGAGTCACATGGTGCCGAGCTCATGGCTATTTTAAAGGCGGGTAGAGTTGGCTAGGATGGGTATAGAAAGGGTTGAAGATTTAGGGGCTTGGTTGTTGTGAGGAGAGTCTTGGTGAGTTTATGTCCAGGGTTTTCAATTGGGATAACATCACTAGTGAAGTTCTTTGGATTTAGGGCCTAGGTAATGCGCATCTTGGTTGCGATTGGGGGAGTGTTCATGCTATTCTTTTGTGTCTTTTTTTTTTTATACAATATAAATCTACAGATATATAATCTGAAATCTACTAGAATATTGAATACAAACATTATAAAAAAAATCTACTGGATGCCTAAAATTCAATGTGGACGGTTCGTTTAGGGGAAATCCTAGGCCGTCTGGTATTGGCGGGGTGTTGAGAAATCATTATGGAAATTTTTTGTTTATATTTTCTTGTAATATTTGGTTGATGGAGTCACATGGTGCCGAGCTCATGGCTATTTTAAAGGCGGGTAGAGTTGGCTAGGATGGGTATAGAAAGGGTTGAAGATTTAGGGGCTTGGTTGTTGTGAGGAGAGTCTTGGTGAGTTTATGTCCAGGGTTTTCAATTGGGATAACATCACTAGTGAAGTTCTTTGGATTTAGGGCCTAGGTAATGCGCATCTTGGTTGCGATTGGGGGAGTGTTCATGCTATTCTTTTGTGTCTTTTTTTTTTATTACAATATAAATCTACAGATATATAATCTGAAATCTACTGGAATATTGAATACAAACATTATAAAAAAAATCTACTGGATGCCTAAAATTCAATGTGGACGGTTCGTTAGGGGAAATCCTAGGCCGTCTGGTATTGGCGGGGTGTTGAGAAATCATTATGGAAATTTTTTGTTTATATTTTCTTGTAATATTTGGTTGATGGAGTCACATGGTGCCGAGCTCATGGCTATTTTAAAGGCGGGTAGAGTTGGCTAGGATGGGTATAGAAAGGGTTGAAGATTTAGGGGCTTGGTTGTTGTGAGGAGAGTCTTGGTGAGTTTATGTCCAGGGTTTTCAATTGGGATAACATCACTAGTGAAGTTCTTTGGATTTAGGGCCTAGGTAATGCGCATCTTGGTTGCGATTGGGGGAGTGTTCATGCTATTCTTTTGTGTCTTTTTTTTTATTACAATATAAATCTACAGATATATAATCTGAAATCTACTGGAATATTGAATACAAACATTATAAAAAAAATCTACTGGATGCCTAAAATTCAATGTGGACGGTTCGTTTAGGGGAAATCCTAGGCCGTCTGGTATTGGCGGGGTGTTGAGAAATCATTATGGAAATTTTTTGTTTATATTTTCTTGTAATATTTGGTTGATGGAGTCACATGGTGCCGAGCTCATGGCTATTTTAAAGGCGGGTAGAGTTGGCTAGGATGGGTATAGAAAGGGTTGAAGATTTAGGGGCTTGGTTGTTGTGAGGAGAGTCTTGGTGAGTTTATGTCCAGGGTTTTCAATTGGGATAACATCACTAGTGAAGTTCTTTGGATTTAGGGCCTAGGTAATGCGCATCTTGGTTGCGATTGGGGGAGTTTTCATGCTATTCTTTTGTGTCTTTTTTTTTTATTACAATATAATCTACAGATATATAATCTGAAATCTACTGGAATATTGAATACAAACATTATAAAAAAAATCTACTGGATGCCTAAAATTCAATGTGGACGGTTCGTTTAGGGGAAATCCTAGGCCGTCTGGTATTGGCGGGGTGTTGAGAAATCATTATGGAAATTTTTTGTTTATATTTTCTTGTAATATTTGGTTGATGGAGTCACATGGTGTCGAGCTCATGGCTATTTTAAAGGCGGGTAGAGTTGGCTAGGATGGGTATAGAAAGGGTTGAAGATTTAGGGGCTTGGTTGTTGTGAGGAGAGTCTTGGTGAGTTTATGTCCAGGGTTTTCAATTGGGATAACATCACTAGTGAAGTTCTTTGGATTTAGGGCCTAGGTAATGCGCATCTTGGTTGCGATTGGGGGAGTGTTCATGCTATTCTTTTGTGTCTTTTTTTTTTATTACAATATAAATCTACAGATATATAATCTGAAATCTACTGGAATATTGAATACAAACATTATAAAAAAAATCTACTGGATGCCTAAAATTCAATGTGGACGGTTCGTTTAGGGGAAATCCTAGGCCGTCTGGTATTGGCGGGGTGTTGAGAAATCATTATGGAAATTTTTTGTTTATATTTTCTTGTAATATTTGGTTGATGGAGTCACATGGTGTCGAGCTCATGGCTATTTTAAAGGCGGGTAGAGTTGGCTAGGATGGGTATAGAAAGGGTTGAAGATTTAGGGGCTTGGTTGTTGTGAGGAGAGTCTTGGTGAGTTTATGTCCAGGGTTTTCAATTGGGATAACATCACTAGTGAAGTTCTTTGGATTTAGGGCCTAGGTAATGCGCATCTTGGTTGCGATTGGGGGAGTGTTCATGCTATTCTTTTGTGTCTTTTTTTTTTATTACAATATAAATCTACAGATATATAATCTGAAATCTACTGGAATATTGAATACAAATATTATAATACATCTAGAATTCTACGTCTACTAGAGATGAAATTGTTGGAAATTCTTCTAATTTATTTAAATGATGGATATGTCTTTTGGATGGGAGGGGTGCATGGGATGGGTATAACCATTTGGAGGGTTGCACCCCAACCCAAGGGGTACCCTTAAGGCACCATTCCATGCCTTTATAAAGGAGGCTCCATGTCCAATTTCACATATAGAAAAAACATATGAATTACTTTGAGTCAATTTCCATTATTTTTAAAGAGAGAGTTCCACCATATTCCAAGTTCAAACACTTATTAAGGAGTGCTCCTTGAACAAGAAGTATTCAAGGAATTCTATGAGAACATTGGCCATTTCGAATCCGTAGAGCACTAGAGACGGAGGCTAATAAGTTCTTAAGGACAGAGAGATCTCGACTTGAATTCGTCATCACAATTTACAGGTTCTATTAAGTTTTAGGGTTTTCATAGTTTGATTGGATTTTTTTGGTTTTAATCTGTTTGGTTGCATGTTAGTTTCTACACAAATCTTACAACAATCTTAAGAACTTATTATTTAGTGTTGTTAGATAGAAATTCAGATGCTTAGATAATAACATTTTCTGGAAAAATACTGTATGTGCATGAAAATTACGTAGGGCGTTCGAACGCCCGACGAACGTGAAGGCAAAATTCTAAAATTTCGTAAGAACGTTCGAACGCGTCTTCAAACGCAACTCGAAAGCAAGCTTTCTGCCTAAAAACGTTCGAACGCGTATTCAAACGCAAATCAAACGCAGACTTTCTGAATTAGTTCGTTCGAACGAGTCCTAAACGCAACTCGAACGCAAACTCTCTGAAATTATTCTGTTCGAATGCGTTCTCGAACGCTATACGAATGTGAACTCTCTGAAACAATTCGTTCGACCGCATTCTCGAACGCAACACGAACGTACACACACTGGACAGTCTCGTTCGAACGTAGATACGAACGCGACACTAACGAATTTGTCCTGGAATTGTTATAAATTGCAAAGACTTAGATTAATTCAAGTATTAATAATATTAACTTAGTAAATCATATATTGAATCAAAATAATCTTGGTAGTATAGATTTAAGTTATTATTAGGTTGTTCAATTATCACAAGCATACACATAGTGATAAAGTTGAAAATTGATCGTATGTTGCATACTTGGTTGAGAATTTAAAGTGTAATTTTACACAAGTAATTTCATCCAATCTTGTTTGACACATACACATATATCTACACATATCAAATTATGTATTGTAAAAGTGAAAGTGTATTGCTGAGTTTGAATTGTTAAGATATTCTATTGAGAAAGTATTTAAATGATATTCTGTCAAAAATGGGATAAGAGCCTAGGTGGTCAGGGATTTAAGTGGTTACTCCAGACCTCCATCGTCCTCTGAAAATATTCCTTAATTTACTTTTCATAAGAAACTTTAGTCGAAATTCAATTCAAGGACTTGTGTCTATTGGTACATCTGTACAATAGAACAACGAGTGGATACTTGGTATATCACTTAAAATAAGATCATTTGTTGATCGTTGTGCAATTTATCTTTTGTAGACTTATTGACCCCTGTTCGTTTTTCAGTTACATATGGCTAGCGGAAACATCACAGTACCGGTCTCTCATAGAGAAAAGCCGGAAAAGTTTGGTGGGGCAAACTTTAAACAGTGGCAGAGCAAAATATTATTCTACCTGACAACTCTCCAGTTGGCTAATTTCCTCAAAGATCCTCCAGGTCCTGTGGATGGTGAATCGGAAACGGCTAAGGAACTGCGAGAACAGACATGGCTATCTGGAGACTTCTTGTGCAAGAACTACCTTTATGGTGGACTTGACAATACCATATACAATGTGTACAAAGTCATGTCTTCTGCGAAGATTCTCTGGAAATCTCTCGAGAAGAAATACAAAACTGAGGATGCCAGACAAAAGAAATTTATCGTGGGTAGGTTCCTGGACTACAAGATGATAGATTCAATGATGGTGATGTCTCAGTTGGGTGAACTGCAGTTGATCATTCATGAAATACTGGATGAAGGTATGAAACTCTGTGAGACGTTTCAAGTTGCCACCATAATTGAAAAGTTGCCTCCATCATGGAATGACTTCAGGAGCTATCTGAAACACAAAAGAAGCAGATGGGCCTTAAAGACCTTGGAGTTTGATTGAGGATCGAATAGGACAACAGGAAGTCTGAGAATGCCAGCTACAAGACTATGGAGTCTAAGGCCAACATCGTTGAGGGTGTAAAGGGTAGCAAAAAGAGAAAGAACAGTGGAGCTGATTTTTCCCAGGCTAACAAGAAGTTCAAGGGGAAATGCTACAACTGTGGAAAGAGCGGTCATATGGCAAAGGACTGCAGAAATAAGAAGTCACATGACAATGACAAGAAAAAGAAGAACGAGGCCCATGTCGCTGAAGATGAGCAGCTAACTAATGAGATCTCAGAGATGAACCTATCAGCAGTGGTAACCGAAGCCAATATAGTTGGCAATCCGAGAGAATTGTGGGTAGACACTGGGTCTACTCGTTATATCTGTGCAGATATTAAGATATTTTCCTCGTATCAGAAGGTCGATGACGGCGATCATCTGACAATGGGAAACTCGTCTACCTCTCAGGTGGTTGGACAAGGCACATTGGTGCTGAAGATGACATCCGGAAATGAGCTTACATTGAAGAATGTACTGCATGTTCCAGATATTCGGAAGAATTTGGTCTCAGACTCTCTCCTTAGTAAGACTGGTTTTAAGCTTGTATTTGTTTCTGATAAATTTGTAATGACTGAGAATGATATGTATGTAGGAAATGATACCTCACTGATGGCCTTTTCAAACTAAATGTAATGACTGTCAATTGTGCTATTAATAAAGCTAAAACTTCTGCTTATATTATTGAGTCACAAAATATATAACCGAAGCCAATATATTGAAGCAAAAATGCATAGAACATCATTTCATTCCATATAATGCAGTTCTGAACCCTTAGAACTTGTACACACTGACGTGTGTGACATGAATATTGTGCAAACAAGAGACGGTAAAAAGTACTTTATCACTTTTATCGATGATAGCACAAGATTCTGTTATGTGTATTTGCTGAGGAGCAAAGCTGAAGCTATTGAGAGCTTTATACACTATAAGAACGAAGTTGAAAATCAACTTGACAATAAAATCAAAAGAATCAGGAGTGATAGAGGTGGTGAATATGTTTCATCATTCGGTGAATATTATTATGTGCACAGAATTATTCACGAAACTACTGCTCCTTATTCTCCTCAACAAAACGGGATTGCTGAGCGCAAAAACCGAACATTGAAGGAAATGATGAACGCCATGTTGACAAGTTCTGGTTTACCCCAAAACTTGTGGGGGGAAGTCTTGCTTTCCGCGAACTACGTTATAAACAAGCTTCCTCACAGAAGCTTGGACAAGACACCATATGAGTTGTGGAAAGGTCACGTATCTTCCTATAAATATCTAAAAGTGTGAGGGTGTCTTGCCAAAGTAATGGTTTATAAACCTAAAAAGGTTAGAATATAACCCAAAATTATTGATTGTATATTCATTGGATATGCTCGCAACAGTAGTGCGTATCGATTCTTGGTACACAAGTATGAGATTCCTGACATCAATCCGAATATGATAATTGAGTCAAGGAATGCGATATTTTTTGAAGAGACGTTTCCTTGTAAGGAAAGACAAAGAACAAAGTCTCTCAAAAGAACGATTGACACTGTCAAAGACAGTGATCATGTTCACCAATAATCATATCAATGTGCAAACGTCGAGACAATCGAACCTTGACGTAGCAAAAGAGCTAGAACGTCTAAGTCGTTTGGTCCCGATTTTCTGACATATTTGTTAGATAATGAGCCTCAAAGCTATAAAGAAGTTATGTCTTCTTCGGAGGAACCTCTGTGGAAAGAGGATATTAACAGTGAGATTGATTCAATCCTACAAAACCATACTTGCGAGTTGGTTGATCTTCCTCCAGGGTGTAAACCATTGGGCTACAAATGGATATTCTAACGGAAGATGAAAACGGATGGATCAATAGATAAGTACAAGGCAAGACTTGTCATAAAAGGTTATAGACAAAAGGAAGGCCTTGATTACTTTGACACCTATTCACTGGTGACTTATATTACATCGATAAGAATGCTCATAGCCATAGCAGTTATATTTAGTCTTGAAATACATCAAATAGATGTAAAAACGACATTCTTGAATGGTGAATTGGATGAAGAGATTTACATAGAACAACCAGAAGGGTTTAATGTTCCTGGACGAGAACATAAGGTGTGCAAACTTGTAAAATCCTTGTACATATTAAAACAAGCACCTAAACAATGACATGAGAAATTTGACAAAGAGATGTGTAGGACACAGAACCTGGGCGACGCCGTTCCTAGGCTCGCGACCTAGTTGGGAAGGATTACATAACATGGAGTCGCCACCCGGTGTGAACCGGGACAAAGATTTAAGGCCGCACTCACCCCTCGCAAGGGAAGACCTCAAACCGTTGGGTTCGGAATGGTCCCTTACTTATGTCACTTGTAATGAAATGATTTATATAATAATTTAAACAAGCTGAAGTAACAATTATTTCTAGAGGTATCATGCTTCTAAATTCACATTTATAAAATAAAATATGCGCCTAAATATACATGCATTTCATATATAAGATTGCATGCTTAACATATATAAAGATAGCAACTAACATACATCTTTACTTGCATATCATATTCAGGAAAAACACAAGCACACATATTAACCATACAAGCACACATGGTAACCATACAAGCACACATATGGGCACTTTTCCAAGTGGTACGTGGAATTGTAGCCCAAGTACAGACCGCACTACCGTCCATTCGGAATCGGCTACGGAATTTACGTCTGGGTTTCCATCCGATATACCGCAAGAAATAATACTCAAATGTTATCATGACACGAGCATATGAATGGTAATACATTGACACATTTGCATAAGAAAGATCAACCAATAGGCAATTATGCATGAATATAATAAGACAGACTCAGTTCAGTGTGTGCACGTTCGTGTAGCGTTCGTAAACGCGTTCGAACGGAAATGAAACAGAATGCTCACGTTCGAGTAGCGTTCGTAAACGCGTTCGAACGGAAATGAAACAGAATGCTCACGTTCGAGTAGCGTTCGTAAACGCGTTCGAACGGAAATGAAACAGAATGCTCACGTTCGTATGGCGTTTGTTAACGCGTTCGAACGGAAATGAAACAGAATGCTCACGTTCGAGTAGCGTTCGTAAACGCGTTCGAACGGAAAGGAGACCTGATGCATGATAAGGCAAAATGTAAGCGCGTTCGAGTTGCGTTTGCAAACGCGTTCGAACGGACACGGACCTGATGCATGAAATAGGATGCAATACAGAAAATAAAAGGGCGCGGCGAAGCACTGCCGTAAAGGTGACCTTTTGGGGCTCTTGATCTCTCAAAGAGAGGACCTTTAGACCAACATACTAAGCCCATGCGCGTCACATCACACATACAAGAATAGAACCAATCATATCAACCAAGTATGCCCGATTGAACACATCTTACATCCAATCTGAACACACATCAACCGGCGCGGCAAAGCATCGTGGTAAAGGGCTTTTAGCCCCTCCCCATAGGGGATCTCACAACACACTTACTAAGCCCATGCGCTCGATTGACTTATACATACGAAAATAAAGATAACAATATTAAACTAAGTATGCCCGATTGAACGTATCTCGCGTCCAACCGAACATACATCAACCGACGCGGCGAAGTAGTGTCACGAAGGTGGCCTTTTCGGCTCTTTGTCTCCTAAATGGAGGACCTTTGGACTAACTCACTAAGCCCATGCGCTTGGTTGAATCATGCATAACTAACGACATATTGAGTTTAGGTAAAACAAACTAAATAAACAAGAACAACACAACAAAAGAAAGATGGTGTCGTTTACCCAAGCGGTACGTGGAATTGTGGCCCGAGTACAGATCATATTACCGTCCATTCGGAATCGGCTATGAAATTTATGTCCGGGTTTCCATCCGATATACCGCGAGAGTTGACACATCTCTCATTCATCCAATACCCACAGCATACATCATACACAACGGATACCACAAATACAGAAAATATAATCAAAATAAATGACTAAAAATAAAAATGAGAATAAGTGTGAAAGATACCCTCAGGTCTAACCTTTTAAGCCGTCTCTCGGACTCACGTTCCACGAAGATCGGAAGGGGATAAAGCTCCGCAACTTTTTCTGGTCCGCTGGTTCAACGTCCTAGCTCACTGTTTCGCTGCTTTGCTTACGATTCGAACTCCGTTCCGCTCCTATTCGGCTCCTGTTTTGCTGCTCACTGCACGGGCTACCTGTTTCAATGTTTTCAAAGAACTATTCCAAGTTGTGTGGGTTCTTAGTGCAATTAAATATGATTATTTTTAAGATTGTCTATGTAGTTTTATGTTACTGTTTTTTTAAAGATTTGGGCTGCTGTTAAGGTGATTTAGGAGGTTGTTTAGGCATGTTTTAGGGTGTGGTTTTTTTTTGTGGTAATTTTCGGTGGTGGAGGGCTGCTGTATAGATGGCTGTTTCGGCTACAGGGGGAGGTGGCTTGTGGTGGTTTCTTTGTTTTCTTGCTTGTGTATGTGTGAAGTGTTTTCTCTTTTTGCTTGTTTGGTCTTGGGTGTGTAGAGAGAGTCTAGAGAGATTTTGAGAGAGTTTGGGTGTGAATTCTATGTGTCAAGGAGAGGAATGGCCTTGGTGAGGGGTTGTTTATATAGAGAAGGGTTAGGGTTGACAAGAGAAGGGATTTTGTGCATTTAATTAGGATATGATTTAGTGTTTAGCAAGGAAGGTCAAAGATTGGGGGGGACAAATTTGGTTTAGATTAGGAAGTCAATACTTTTAAATTGGTGGATATCTTATTGAATTAGGAAGTCAAATATATGATTGGCTTTAATTGGTTAAGATTGATTTTAATTAGGCAAATCTTATTTCTAGTTTTAGTATATAATATATTTGATTCATTTATATTAGGCATGATTTTATTTTATGTTTTATTTAATTGGTAAATGATTTAAATGTTTTATTTTAATGTTTAATATTTAATTAATATTTATTTATTTAATTTGAGATGTGTTTTATGGGCTTTGGGGAGCTAAATGGGCTGGGCGTGAGGCTAGCAGCAAAACCAGAATTACCGACACCGTTCGAACGCTTACTCGAACGCGACACGAACGCCCGCAATCTGTTTCCCGTTCGAACGAAGTAGCGAACGCAGCACTAACGAAGACAGTGAGCTTGTTTGTTCTGAATTTCCCCTTCCGATATCCGTTTCCCGCGGCTTCCGTGACTCAAAAGGTAGTGCCTCCAAATGAGGCTCATCATCGGGTTTCACATGCGAAAATGCAATGCCTACAAAATGTTGTCAAATGGGTTCAAAACCAATGAGTGTGATAAGTGTGTGTACACCAAATCAACTTAAAAATGATATGTCATTGTATGTCTCTATGTAGACGATATGCTGATAATTGGTAGTAATCATGAAATGATTCAGTCTACCAAAAACGTGTTATCCAGCAGATTTGATATGAAAGATTTGGGAGTAGCCAATGTGATCCTAGGAATTAAGATTTCTAGGACATCAGACGGATATATATTATCTCAGATTCATTATATTGAGAAGATACTTGAGAAATATAGCAAATATGATCTAAATGTGGCTAGAACCCCTGTGGACCTAACTCTTCATCTATCAAAGAATATTGGCTCAAGCGTATCGCAATTAGAGTATTCGAGAATCATCGGAAGTCTGATGTATCTCATGAATTGCGCACGACCTGATATCGCTCAAGTTGTGAACCGGCTTAGCAGATATACTAGCAATCAAGGACATAACCACTGGAAAGCCATAGTAAGAGTTTTGAGGTATCTGAGAGAAACTTCAAATTATGGGCTACATTACGAGAGATATCCTGCTGTTCTAGAGGGATACATCGATGCTAAATGGATTTCTGATAAAGTGGATTCCAAATCTACGAGTGGATTTGTTTTCACACTTGGTAGTGCTGCTGTGTCATGGAAATTCTCGAGGCAAACATGTATTGTCCGGTCTATTATGGAATCAGAGTTTATAGCGTTAGACAAAACAGCGGAAGAAGCGGAATGACTTCGAAACTTCCTGGAGGATATTCCTAGTTGGCCCAAACCGGTTCCAGCGATAAACGTACATTGTGACAGCCAATCGGCTATTGGGAGAGCCCAAAATATAATGTATAATGGTAAGTCTCGACATATACGTCGGAGACACAATACCATACGTCAACTGCTCTCAAGTGGCATAATATCGATCGATTATGTTAAATCGAAGGAAAACCTAACGGATCCACTAACTAAAGGTTTACCTAGAGAGAAAGTTGAGAAGTCATCGAGGGGAATGGGCTTGAAGCCTATAAATTAAGAATTGTCATTGTGGAAACCCAACCTAGCTGACTGGAGATCCCAATATCTAGGTTCAAAAGGGATAATTGAAACTTTGTGCAATTCAAAACAAGCACTGAAGAGTTTTGTACTCTTTCCCATTCCGATAATGACGCTGAGTGCTGTCTGTCAATGTTAGGATAATCTAAGGCTTTTAATGATCACTATATTAGGATATGAGTCCTAATGGGGGTAAAGACATATTATATCTTCATAGTAGATCACTTATTTCAAGTACGAAGTGAGGCCGCTTCCATGGGATTTTACAGGCTGATTTCCCTAAAGTGCTTGATGAATCCAGGACTGTTGTTCAGGGCCGAAATGAACACAACCGTAGAACGGGATAATGGTCGAAGTAAAGCTGTGTATTGGCAATTGTCTTGGTTTACACCAACAGCAGAACAGTTCAAGACTATGGGTCACTAATTTGTCAAGTAAATCCGATTGTCATTCACTAAAAAAGGTTCAAGGCGAAAGCTACCTATTTCGATGCAGATTTAGTTCATAGTAACTATCTCAAGTGTATACATGAATATTTGAAGAATTGTGGGGGATTGTTGGAAATTATTCTAATTTATTTAAATGATGAATATGGCTTTTGGATGGGAGGGGTATAACCCTTTGGAGGGTTGCACCCCAACCCAATGGGTGCCCTTAAGGTACCATTCCATGCCTTTATAAAGGAGGCTTCATCTCCAATTTCACATAAAGAAAAAACATCTCAATTACTTTGAGTCAATTTCCATTGTTTTTAAAGAGAGATTTCCACCATATTCCAAGTTCAAACACTTGTTAAGGAGTGCTCATTGAACAAGAAGTATCCAAGGAATCCTGGGAGAACATTGACCATTTCGAATCCGTAGAGCACCAGAGACGGAGACTAATAAGTTTTTAAGGACAGAGAGATATCGACTTGGATTCGTCATCACAATTTCCATGTTCTCTTAAGTTTTTCAAGTTTTAGGGTTTGATTGGATTTTTCTGGTTTTAATATGTTTGGATGCATGTTAGTTTCTGTTTAATGACACAAATCTTACAACAGAATTATCTACTCCAACTCAAATATGATGAGAATTCTACTCCCACTTTGGAGAGAATTTTCTACTCTCAAAGTTGAGAGATTTGGACTCTCTGCCGTTGCACAGAGTCGAACTTGTGCTCTCCCAAATCAAGCCCATCACTGAGCTAAGAGCCCAGTGGCCTATTCTTTCGTGTTTTGGATTGGGTCTTGAGTGTTTTATTCTAAAAATAATAATAAATAATAAATAAAAAACTATGGGGGGAGATTGCCTCATGGGGGAGTTTTGGTTGGGTTGTTTGTCATTTAGGTCAGTTTTGGTGGGTCCCTGGAATCTGAGTCTAGTAGTCTTATATGCTTCGAACATCATCCTAAGTTTTGTTAATTCTGGTTCTTTTTGTTGTTGGATATGGAAATACTGTTATCTTCTATCTTTTGCTCCAATAAATCTAATGGCTCGAGAATTGGTGGATTTGGAATTGGTTTCTGGGGAATGTGTTTCAGTTGTGTCCATTTTGATTATTTAACAGGGTTCTTTGATGTGGAATTTTTGAACGAAATGGTGAATGTACTTTGAAACATATGAGTTTCAGATATGCTTGCAAAAAAAAAAAATTATGTGGATGAGACTGTTCAAGGGATCTTAGAAGGGCGTATACAATAAATGTGATCTTTGTTCTTTGGGTTAAGTTTGATGTAATGGGGGGCTGCTGTCATCCTCGAGTGGGGGTATATTCTGAAGGTTTTTGGGTTTTGGATTAATTATGTGTTGCTAATACGAAATTGGATTTCCATTATGTTGTCTGAGATTCTGCTGCTACACTTGCTATTTGGGTTGCTGTTCAGCTGTGTCTTGCTGTTTTTGGAGATTGATGCTGTTATTTTTTACGATTGTTATATATTGCTGCATTTACATTATGTTATGTTGGTAATCAATATGTTCTGTGATGTGTGATCTGTTGTGTCGTTGTTGTTCCATCGTTGTTGTTATGTTACCAGTCTACTATAATTACTCGCTGTAAATTGTTGGTTTTGGGAGCTGAGTTTGCTGTTTTTGGGAGTGTTGTTGTTAGTTTATTACAGTTGGTGCAATGATGTTATAGGCCTTGCGTGGCTGTTTGCAGTTGCTTAAAGATGTTTTTTGATTCGCAATTACATGGCATCAACGGTCCTACCGGAACCTACATCCAAGTCGGCACTTCAAGTATAGGTTCTATCATTGTTAGATAGTTAGTGATTAAGTTATGAGAAGATAAGAGAATAAATGAATCACACATTTAAAAGTTGCAAAAATAAATAAGTGCTTAAATACATTTATTGCATCATTTGATTCAAATTGATTGGTGGGAATTTTGGAGGGAAACATAAATTTGGCTATGATTAATTACCAATTAATATTTTTTTCCGAAATTAATTATTTTAATTAATTTATGTTAACTGTTATGACAGTTTAATTGGAAAGGTAGTGTCTATTGCCAAGGATTGCTTAATGTTTATAAATACCAATGAAATTCCAGAATTCAAATTATTAGAAAATCTTCTCTCTTTCTCTATAATTTCTTTTTGTGTTATTGAGAGAAATTTCAGATTTACTATCTAGAATTTCTGATTAGGCTTTGTAGAAATCTTGGAGGGATACTGCCATAAACACGGAAACACTTATAGTGAGGGCATTAATTCCTTAAAAATAGTGACTACACTATCAAAGCCATATTCATATTCTGTAATTTACTTCTGCTTCCATTATTTTAAACATTCCTTAACTAACAGAGACAAAAAAAAAAAAAAAATAAATCGATGAATCTAACAAAATAATAGACGAGTTTACTTGCAAGTTAAATTTGACCCAACTATGCGTTGTGTTAGATTTTATCGCAAAATCGTCAAATCAATCAATCAAGAATGCACGATTTTTACCGTGGTTCGCCGGAAAGATTCCCGACTACATCCACGTTGAACTCCGGAATAGGGAGCTCGCTGCACTAAGTAATTTCAAGATTACACACGGAATCTTGAATCCGTTTACAAATTGTAATTCCCCAAATCTCACAAAGAACCCTAATCTCTAAAAGTGACAATCTCTCAAATTCCTAATTGAAGATTACACTAACTTGGACTTAGGGAATAGGCTTAACACTTAGCCAATTATTAAGGGAATACAAATAATGAAAACTCTCTCTCAATTCTCAACCTAAGTGCTCTTTATATAGGATGAGCAAATAAAGGTAATTGGGACAACGGCAAGGATTGCGCCATGTGTCCCTCATCCAACGGATGACAAGGGCTTCACATTTTACAATCTCCACCTTGAAGCCCAAAAAACATTTCTCACTCCCAATCATACACAAAGACACACTAAGGCCAATAAAGCACAGCAAACCCACCTACTCACATCATCGCTCATGTTGGCTGCAAGGTCAGCCAACCCCCACCTGCAACAGCTTCATGCAGTGGAAGAGTTTGGTAGCAGCCACAATCTTTGTCCCCATGTCCGATGGGTTGTCTTCAGTTGGAACTTTCTTAATCTCAATCTTACCACTTGAGATAATTTCCCGAACAAAATGATACTCCGCTTCGGTAGTTGACTTTCTTGAGTCTCTGTCACCTGCAAAAACAGAATCAACATACCCTACCAAATCTAAAGCGTTAGATTTGTTAAAACATAAGTCATAATCAACAGCAGTATTCAAGTATCTTAACAACCATTGTAAAGCACTCCAGTGTGCTCCACCTGGATTAGACATAAACCTACTCAACAAAGATACAGCATATGACAAGTCAGGTCTAGTACTAATCATGACATACATCACAGAACCTATAGCATTTGCATAAGGCACATTTTCCATTTTAATCACCTCAGGTCTAATACTAAGAGAAAACATCTTCTCTTCTATAGCCTCTTCCCAATCAAGTTTATGGGTAGACTTTAATGCCTCTCCTAAGCTAGCAAACTCAACCCCATTAATTTCATGACTTGCTATTAATGCACAGAAATACAAATCATTAGTTGAGTAATCATACCTGGTAGGAGGCCTTACCTGCCTCCTACTTCTGTCTCTCGCTAGCTGGTAGTTGGCCAATGTGTCTTGTGGTGTTTCATCATGCTGCTCAGTTTGATCCACTTGATTTATTGTGCCCTCTTCAATTTGTTCTTGTACTGCTACTTCATTTCTGTTTTCCTCCGGGTTATTTCTCATGGGCTGGGTGTCCTCAGATGTCTCCGTGCCTGACATGTCACCGACTTGCTCAGCGGTCCCTGATGTCCCTGGCTCCACCTGCATCTGAGCTCCACCTGCAAAATCAAAATCTGCTAGATCCTTTTCTAAGGCACCTGCATTGTTGTTAGTAGATTTACAAGGAAAACAAATTTCATTGAATATAACATCCCGACTAACTATGACTTTGACTCCAGGTGATTCCCTTTCCCATAACCTATACCCTTTTGTCCCTTCTTGGTAACCTAAGAAAACACACTTGATTGACCTCGGTTCAAGTTTACCTACGGACTGGTGAACATAGGCTTCACAGCCAAATACTCTAAGGTGTGCAAGCTTATGAGCTCTACCAGACCAGATTTCCTCTGGTGTCTTAAACTGAACTGAACTATTAGGGCTAAGGTTAATCAAATGAGTAGCAGTATTGAGGGCTTCACCCCAAAAGGCCCTCGGAAGTTCGGAAGAAAATAAAAGACATCTGATCTTTTTAATAAGGTTCTATTCATTCTTTCCGCAACTCCATTCTGTTGAGGGGTGTTTCTAACAGTCCTATGTCTCAGGATACCCTCACTCGTACAGTATTGATCAAACTCAGTATTACAAAATTCTAAGCCATTATCTGTTCTCAAGACCTTTACTTTGTTACTAGTTTGATTTTCTACCAATATTTTCCATTCTTTAAATTTAGTCAAAGTTTCATCCTTTGATTTTAGTAAGAATGTCCATACCTTCCTACTGTAGTCATCAACAATAGAGAGGAAATATTTCTTACCCCCATGTGTCTGGACCTTTGCTGGTCCCCACAAATCACAATGTAGATACTCCAGACTCGCCTTTGACAAGTGAATTCCAGTTGGGAAACTCTGTCTGTGTTGTTTGCCCAACACACAGATCTCACAAAACTCAAGTGGCTTCAACTGGTCCTTTCCAATTGTCCCTGCTTGCTGAGTACCTGCATTCCTTTCTGGCCTATATGGCCAAGTCTCAAGTGCCATATATTAGTCATATCAACATTAGAAGTCAAAGCAGAAATGGGTTTATCCGATAATACATGTTGGCCATTTAGAACATATAATCCATTTCTCTTAATACCAGTTAGGATTAGTTTATTACCCTTAGATATGTGCATGTTCCCTTTATGTGCTTTATATGTGAAACCTAATTCATCTAGTGTTCCTAGTGATATCAGGTTCTGTTTCAAGTCAGGTACATATCTAACGTCAGTAAGAATCCTAACTTTACCATCATGAAGTTTAAGAGTTATGTCCCCAACCCCATGTATCATGCATGTATTGTCATTACCCATATACACAGTGCCTTGGTCAGAATTTCTAAAGTTGACAAACCAGTCCCTATACGGACTCATGTGGAAGGAACACCCGGAGTCCAGAATCCATTCTCTGCTAATGTGATCCCTACACACAGTCAATGCCTCAGATAGGCACATCGACTCCTTTTCGGCAGCCACAGTGGCACTGCCTTCATTTTCCTGTTCCCTCAGGAGCTTATAGCAATTCCTTTTAAGGTGTCCCATCTTCCCACAATGATAGCACTTTTTGTCACTATTCTCATTCTTATCATGGTTATTCTTTTTCTGTCCTTTAGGTTCTTGGTTACTAGTCTGATGATTATTAGGACCATTATATTTCTTTTCGTTTTTACCTTTCACGAATAAGTTCGCTCCTCCTCTCCTACTGGTTCTAAGTTCTAGCTCTCTAGCCCTTATACCAGATATCACCAAGTCTAGCCTAGGTACAACTCCTGTGTACTGTAGAGAGTTCTTAACGACACTATATTCTTCAGGTAATGCATTTAAAAGGATCATAGCTTCGCTAGAGTCTCCTAGGGCTTGGTCAGTACCTTAAGGATTTGAGTCATTTTCGTGAATTCATCCAAATTATCATCAATCGACTTACTAGTATCCATCTTGTAATTAAACAAATTTCCTTTTAAGAACACTAAATTTGGTGCAGAAATAACAGAATATAAAGATTCGAGTTTACCACATAGTTGAATGGCAGTGTCCATTCCGTCAACCTTTCTGATGACCGAATCTCCAAGGTGAAGGAAAATCAGGTTGTAAGCCTCTTCCAGGATTTCCTCCTTCGCTTTCTTTTCCATCTTTGGCCACTTTTCTGGATCCGGTTCCAGTGCCAAAGCCACCTTGTGGTGAGAAAGCAGGACTTTCATTTTCTTCTTCCAAGTAGTGAAATCCCCCTTCCCGTCAAAGATACCAATGTCGAGTCTCATGGTCGACATTCCTAATTTTTCTTTTACAGTAATCACCCGATGAAAATTCCGCAATCACTCTCGGCAATTACTCCCCAACTTAGCCCAAACACAATCAGCAAGATACACCAACACAATCTGTTCAAAAAACACAATTCGACAATTCGCACCGAATCTGCCCAAAACACAGTCGGCAAAACCTGCTCAAACTGCCCAAACACCCTTAGGCAGAAACGCAACCAATCCAAACACCACTTTGGCAACACAGTGCCTTAGCCACTCAATTCGGCAACTACACACCTCAGACTGCCCAAGCACAATTCGGCAGAACACAACTCAAACCCAAACAATAGTCAGCAAAATCAGTGCCTCACTCACCCAAAACAACAATTAGGTGATCTCTCGACAGTTCACAATTCAATTCAATTCACACAAGCCCTCTATTAATCAGATTTCACCTTCAACCGAATACTTCCTTTTTCAATCGACAACTCCTGACCTTCAATTAGCCAGTTTCTTGGTCACGGCTACTCAGAAAATTGATCGGTCACTGAGTCTTCCGTTGGCAGCTTAGGTCTTGATTCGCAGGGTAAGGGGTTCTGATTCGCAGGGTGAGGGGTTTGTTTCTTTTGATCGGTAGTGACAGGGTACCAAGGAGAAATCTTGGTTCGGCGCCGGTGGTCTTGAATTGTCCTTGGTCACGGCAACTGGGGTCTTTACTGTGTTCTTCAGATTGACGAATTCTTGTTGCCCTTGATTCTGTTAATCTTGATTTTGTCGATGGCTCTGTGCTCTTGTTCACCGGCAGTGGCTTTAATCTTGAACCGGTTTGCTGCGTTTCCACTTTGACCAATTTTTAGGGTTTTCGTTTCTTTCACCAAAATGAAGAAAACCGTTGATTCTTTTGGGCCTTGATCTTCAGTAAGCAGATCGCCCCAAGAATTCGACCCCCTGGATCTTCTTTTGCCGCCGAAATCGTCGCCTGGAATGAAGAAGATGGGTTGGGCTTCTTGATCACAGATCAGTCTTCAATTCGGCCCAGTGGATCTTTAATCAGCTCTGATACCACTGTAAGGAACCTAGGACACCACTTATCTCCACATTGGTATGATATTGTCCACTTTGGGCCTAAGCCCTCATGGATTTGCTCTTGGGTTATACCCAAAAGGCCTCATGCCAATGAAGATACATGTCCATCCTTATATACCCATGATCTTCCCCATATCTAACAAATGTGGGACTTTGGGACTTTGTTTGCACACCCAACACGTTGAAATTAGAAATGTGATTGATAACATCACCGAGGGTGAGTTCGTAGGACAATGGTTTCCGAGTTTGATCGGTGCGTGTAGTAATGTTGTTACGAGAATGGACAATAAATCGTTGCCGATTAATGAAGTTGCGTCAGTTTCTAACTGTGATGTGTATGAGTTAGGTAGAATGATAACGCGTGCGGTTGATTTTTTGAATTTGGAAGTTATCTGAATTGGATGTTGTGATTATGTGAGTGAGTGATTAAGAATTCAAAATTGTCCAAATTGGAGGGGAGAAATTGGAGAGGGTCAGAAAAAAAAGGGGTGTTGCCAGGGGTTGGTAATGGTGGTGGTGAGATTCAGCTTTCTCATGAATGCTTGAGAATGATTAATTCTAAATTTTCAAATGAGATTAATGGTGGAAGATTGCGGGGAGATACTTGGGAAGAAGCAAAAGAGAGCGTTTGAGAATCGTGTGTACATGGACTGGTGGAATGGAAAATCAGAATTTAGCAAGAAACTTGTGCTAAAAAAGATACTAGAGAAAGATGTACATACTGGATTGGCCACAGAAATATAAATAATTGGTTAACATGCATTTTTCGACTGATTGTGCTGTACAACAAATTTGGGTATAGAAGGAAAGAAATGAATTATTGTGGATATCCAGGTGAGGTATCCTTTACGGATTGCTGAATTCTATTGCACCATAAAAGTATCACCAGTGAATTTTATTTGTTCCATTAACACTGACATTAGAAATTTCACCAATCTTTGTGATAATTGTAAAGTAGAAAGGAAATGTAAAAAAGCGGCAAAGGATAGCTGTAAGACTATCGAAGCTATGATACTAGAAGCATGGGAACTGTTTCTAGAATCACTGGCCGGCAGCAAATGCCTCAACTGGGAAAGTCTTGGTGATGCCGGCAAGACTCTTGAAGTGAACTTTTCCAGTGGGTGGATCATCAACAATGATCTCACTGACTGGAGGCCATAGCATGAATTCCTTTGCCTTCACTCCCTTGAGCTTCTTGATTACTTTCTTGCTAACATAACCAGTTATTTCAGTATCATAGCTCACAAGCTTTTTGATCATTTTGAAGTTATGTTCCACTTTCTTCTTCTGCAGGATCCACATGTAGCCACTACTCTTAACGAAACCAACTTCAATCACATCAGCGAGAGGAAGAAGTCCCATTGGTAGCCCAAACTCTTCAAGAAGAGAAGTAGCCATTTTCAGCCCCTCTTCATGACCCTGCTTGACAATACCTCCTTCTTTCTCTGCCATGGTCAGTTTTAGTTAATTACTTCTTGTTTTGTAAATTTGATACGAGCTATCTCGAGATTAAGGTGCTATTTATGCTGAGTGACAATATGCATAATGACAAATTCGATGGAGAAACTTATGCAAAAATCATTGTATCACTCTCCCAGAATTTTGATAACTGGCCCTTGTATTCTTTTGAAACACAATGTTCCATGGAATTTCTCATTTGGCTTATTATCTTTCCACCCCGGCCGTCAGAAACCACATGCAGCAGAGAGTGAAAAAAATTAAATCAATCTCATTTCTCCATCACTGTGGGTTTATTCCTGGGTATCTGTAGCATTTCTATTTTAAAATGTAGTTCACTGTCAGAGATTGTCTTGGAAACTATCATCAATTTTAATATGCAGGGTCAGGAAAAGGCTAAAGTGCTGTATGTTGTTAGTCGAAGCCTGAAGAATCACAAGGGATCTCTGCATAAGTATATACATTTTTGTTTGATTTTGTAAATGTAGCTTGTGGAAACATGGGACTTTTGTCCCCAAGGGGTTGGCTTGGTGGTGTAGGGTCCAGGATCTCACCTTGAGGTTCTGGGTTCGAATCCAGGGGGTGCACTTCTTGTAAGAGCCTGGACAGCCGGTGGTTTTACCTGCACCGCGGCCCAGAATGAGTGGTTTGGTGGCGGGGTTTCCATCGTTTCCAAAAAAAAAAAAAAAAAAAAACATGGGACTTTCTGCATTTACATATACGTTGCTTTTGGTGTCCAAGCAGTGAGCTTCTCTTATTGTCTTCAGTCTTCACAAGAGAACTAATCTTTTCCTATTGTGAAGAAAATTGGCTGCTTTGTGATTTTGGCTCTCTTTGGGTACTTTCAAATTTGTAATCTATTTATCTGTCGTTAATTTCATTTTTAATCACGAAGAAATTTAAAATTCTTAACTGATCTGAAATAGAACCAACTAAATGAACGGCTTTAACCATTTGGCCATTGCGCCAGTGTCAACATTGACCGCTCAAAAGTGGGCGAAGAAAAAACCAAAAAGAAATAAAAAAAAAAAAATTGAAATGCAAATTGACACTTGGCTTCACGATAACCCTCTTCACATAATGTGATTGGCCCACCATCGAAATGACCGAATAACCCTTGATCGAACCAAAAAAAACCAAATTTCACCGCATTCACGTGGGTGACACAAACGCGCCCACAATAAAATAATTTTATTTTTAGGAAGAAAAAATTATTTTATCCGAATTGATTGTAAAATTTAATTTAATTTTGAAATTTTATCTTTTCGGAAATCAATTTAGACACTAATTTTAGATAAAGTAATAATTTTTAGAATATATTGCATTTGAAGTTGAGGACGTAATACTTTTCTTACCTACTTTCGAGTAATTGTTTTTTATTTTTTTTTTCTTATATCTCCACACTTTTAAACTTATTTTAAATGCATAAGACTACCGAACAATTAATTTAAACATAAAAAATATAAATAGTATTGAAAAATTGTTAAGCATTTTAAAATATTAAGAATTATTATATAAATAATAATCATATTTAATACAAGTGATGGGGCAAAAAAAAAAAAGGGGATGTGCATAGCATGGGCTGCTGTTTTGTGGCGCTAGCGTTATGATTGATTTCGAAATTACAAAACTCCGTTATAGTGACTGGATAACAGCATTGGAATCCGAAATTTTCGAAATTCTGTTTTTTTTTTCTTTTTCTTTTTCGTTCTCACTATATATTCATGGCAACGGTTTCTTCGATTCACGCTTCGTGTGGTTATTCTCTGAGACTTTGTGGTAGCAATAACAGAAATGGAGCTAGTCCTCTAGGTTCTTCGACGTCGTTTTCGTGTTCTTGTTGTGCTTCCTCCAATTTGAATTTCTCTTCCGGTAATTCATCTCTTTCTATTTTCTGCTTTTTCCCCCTTAATTAGAAAGCTTTCTCTAGTTTGAAATTCAGTGCGTTGTTTTTTCAAGCTTTTGGATTTGATTAATATCAAATTTGTAGTAATGTTTTTGACGATTGGATGTATGAGTTTGAGTTGTGATGTAAGAAAATACTGGAAATGAAGGACCTTAATCGTTATTATTATTATGAATTCGTAAGACGAGTAAAGTTCATATAATTATATTCAATGGAAGCTAACGATAAAGTCATGCCACGGATAAAGAAGTGGTGGATTAACTTTAATGTGCTCAAGGAGTATATGTTTATGCAGCTGTAAGTTTATAGACATAATTAAGATTGCAACACATGATGTGGGGTTCAGGGTTGGATGTTAGTGGAGAAATTGAGGTTTATAAAGGGAACTATGATGTTGAAAAGAAGTGTGCTGAAGTTATGGCCTTGGCCGAGTGGTTGTATTGTATGGAATTGATGCATTTTCTGTCTTTTATTTTAGAAATTGGATGACACTCTTGTTGTCATTAGATGCCAGGATGTCTGGATGCAGGTACGCTGCTTTGTTTGCAATTGTCACTCTTGTTAGACTCTTTACATCATTGTTTTTGCTGGCTGCATGGCGATTTCTAAATTTTAAGCTTTTGGTCTCTTATGGTTGGCTGTCTTGCTGTCATTAATGTTTGTTGTTATCCCTTAAGAGTTGTGAGTTGACTTGATCATTTGCTCGTCCAAATACAATTTATAGCATCGTTTGTCTGTGTGCGTGACTAGCATATATCCTCTGTCCCACGAATAATGTTTACTTTGAAGAAGCTCAATTTATGGAATGAAGAATTTGATGCCTTGACATCTCATATGGGATACTAATATATACAAATATCATCTTTTAAATGTGGAGGAAATTGTTCCAATAAATATTCAGAAAATAATTTATATATCTTGTCAAAGACAATTAAAGGAAAAAAAAATTGTGATTGAAAAAGAAAGGTATCAGATATGGGAGGAAAATGATAGAAAATTAATGGCCTGACTCATTGATAATGCCACACATTATGGATAAAAATGGAAGGTAAGAAACTCTTTCTGTTCGATGGTGTATTATTTTGTGATGTGTTAGGATGTAAATATTGCTGTCATACTTTTGATCATTGTTTCCTACTATTTTTTTTGCTTTTTGAATATGTTAGATGAACTTGGGCAGGGACCAATAATTGGAAAAATCAAGGTCTTAAGGCTCAAGCAATGAGTACAACCACTCAGGGAAGTTTTGCTTCATCCAGGGGAACTTTGAATAGAAAAAATCAGCCTGATCATCTTCTTGTTCTGGTTCATGGCATCTTGGCTAGGTATATGTTGATCAAGTTTCATTAACAAAGTAGTTTGTTCCCAGATAAAGAAGTAAAAACTTAAATAATGGAAGAAATTTGTGAAAGAATCAGTTTCATGGTTCAATCATAGGTTTTAATAATTTTGGTCACGAAAGAAACCAATTTCACTAAGCTTATTCTAGAAATTATGCAAACTAAAATTAGCTGTGGATCACACATTTATGTTTCAGCATCAAGGCTTGCGATCATCAAATTTCCCTTAATGAGCTTGGAATTGCATCTTGATTGCTATTTAAGAATTATGAACTTAAATCATTTTTAGGCTTTTGTATCTAGCCGTCTTGTGTATTATGTATTTGTTTAATGTTACTATTTGGTCACTATAGATTATTAGGTTTCATGTCTTTCATTGATATGTAAACCATTAGAGTCAATGTGCAAGGCAGCAAGTGTCGTAATTGTCATAGTATATAGAACTTGGTAGGTGAAGGTACGTTTTTCTGCGACCCTCCTTCCTACGAGGTTATTTGTCCGCTTTGGGTACTCAACGGAGGTGCCTGAGGGCTGCTCTCTTGAACGGTCCTGCACAGTTTTGTAGAGAGCCTCACTCACGTGAGTGGTTGTTAGGCATGTGCCGACTCTCACTGTGGCTCCTCGGAGCGTTAGGGTTATTGAGTGGCATATAGGCCATTGGTTGCGACTCAAACCATGGATCTCAAAGTCTTGCACTTAAGAACCTTATATGGACTTTAAGATCCATAGTTCGAGTCGCAATCAAGGGCCTATATGCCACTCAATATCTCTAACACTCCGAGGAGCCAAGATAAGAGTCGGCATATGCCCAACAACCACTCACGTGAGTGAGGCTCCCTATGGAGACAAAACCGTGCGGGACCGTTCAGGAGAGCAGCCCCCGGGCACCTCCGTTGAGTACCCAAAGCAGACAAATGGCCTAGTGGGAAGGGGGATCGCAGAAAAGCGCACCTTCATAAAACCTTGGTACCACCAAGCCACTTGGCCTAGTGGTACCATATGGTGGCTTAGAAACCATATACGGACTTGAGATCCTTGGTTCGAGCCACCATAAGGGCCAATATGTCACTCAATAATTCTAACACTCCAAGGAGCCACGATGAGAGTCGAACATGCCCAACAACCACTCACGTGGGTGAGGCTCCCTACGGGGACAAACCCGTGCAGGACCGTTCAGGAGAGCGACCTCCGGGCACCTCCGTCGGCACCCAAAGCGGCCAAATGGCCTCGCAGGAAGGGGTCACCTTCTGTAGGGAACTTGGTAGGATGAGTGTCATTTGATGGAGTTAACTGATAGTGTGGTTGCATAATTGAATCCCTCCCCTCGGACTTAAGTTCGATACCTTAAACATAGTGATGTCATGTTATTATTCTTTTAGTTCTTATTTTTGGTTGACACCTCTCTTCAAAATGTAGCCCAAGTGATTGGACATATGCAGAAGCTGAGTTGAAAAGACGTCTTGGAGCAAACTTTTTAATTTATGGTATGTTTTTATCTCCGTTTCCACATAGCAAACTAGTTTTTTTTCTTTTTTTCCTGTCCACGTTAATCAATGATATAATTTAACATGGGAACATTAGGGGCAATTAGGAATAACCCATTTTGAGGACATATTTGTGGCAACCGATGGCACTTTTGCTTAGAAGTAATTTGTATAAATTTGAATGCCTTGATTGAGGATGGAATGGCTAGAAAGGAAGGTGGAGTTATTCTTAATAATCCAATTTAAGACTCTTTGACTGACAGACCTGGTTTTTTATGAACCATAAAAAGGTTATATATTACTGGTGACACAAAATAAAGAGTTCAATTTGTTAGAAGCAATGATAGTGGCAAGTTTGCGTATTGATACTCTTAGTTTCTTATTTTGTTGTATGGGATTTTAATTTTCATATGCTTGATATGTGCAGCAAGTTCATGTAACACCTTTACTAAAACATTTTCTGGGATTGATGGGGCTGGAAAGCGATTAGCAGATGAAGTGAGTTTGTTCTGTATGCAAGTTCATTTTCCATTTATGTTTCTGGGCTTTGTTGGGAATGATCAGTGTTGTTTCTTAATTGATGATTTCTTTTTCTAAACAACAGGTTATGGAAGTAGTGAAAAAGACAGATAGCCTCAAAAGGATCTCCTTCTTAGCCCATTCTCTAGGGGGGCTGTTTGCAAGATATGCAGTTGCTGTCCTTTATTCACCAATTACCGAAGAAAGTGGCGAGTCCGTTGATCTTGCTGATTCCTCTAGGGCAAATTCACAAACTGTGTGCCCTACAATACGAGGTACGATTGCAGGACTGGAGCCAGTCAATTTTATTACCTTGGCAACTCCACATCTTGGGGTGAGAGGGAGAAAGCAGGTTTGTTCTGGATGGTATTGTGTTCATGCTTGTTTTGTACTGTGTGATTATTATTCAATATTGGATGTTATCATGTTTCACAGGCTAAGAATACTTGTATATGCTCATTTTATGCATGTCAGAACTTCTCTGATTAAAAAGATAAAGCTGCATGTCATCATTGCTTGCTGCTTGTTAAAAAACTAAAGATCATTTTAAAAACAGATTTGAGGCTGCAAGATGATGGATAGGAAACATAGGAATACAGCTTTTCTCAATATAGATTGACTTTTTGAAGTAAAAAATAAAACAAATTGAGTCCTTTGACATTGGTTAGTTCATTTTATTTGACACCTTATGTTTTACATTCTTCTTTCTCAATTGTTTGACTAGTTTGGAGCTAGACCTTCCATTTCCCATATTAACCCATCAAGCAATCAGTCATATTGGAATCAAAGAAGCCATGCTATATCAATTCACGAATACTAGACCCCTTTTCTTTTAAGTTTGTCAAACACAGAAGTAGTCATGTGCTCTTCTAAATTGATAGCACTTATGGTTCATTTGAGAATTCTAATGGCTATGAAGTCTTAAGGAATGCTCTCTGCATAAAGCAATAAAATGAGGAAGGCCAACAGTGTTTTGAACAATGGAAGGTGTCATTCTATTGTTGTCTTGAGATTTCTTATGCTTTTGTCAGGTCATCCGTAACTAGTTCACTAAATGTCCTTTCTAAGCTATTATGCATGCAGACATTCGAAAGGAAGTTTTAAACTCTCAGTTATGATTGAATAGTGTTTGTGGCTTTACAGTGTAATATGCCGCGGAACTTCTGCAAATAACAACCGCAGATATATTTGTGACCATCGATTGTTGCCTCTTGTAGAATTGATATATCTTTTTTGTTGTGCAATTTCTCAAGTGTTTTTCTCCCTATTAACCTTCTTTGTATAATTTCAAGATCAAATCCATTCGATTCTGAAAAGGATTACTAAACTTAACCGTTCGTTGAATCCTTATTTATTGTTGTTTCATTTGTTGATTTTAGTGATTATATCTTCTTATATTTTCATTTTTTAAGAGGACCAAAATCAACTGCAGCAGAACTATCACAACTGTGGCTTATTTATTATTTTGTTGATTATAACTTTGAATCAATTTTCTTTATAGGTTTTTGTTCTTAAATTTATGCATCTTGAATCTCATTGATTTTTTTTTCTTATTTTCAAATATGATTGGTGACTAATAAGATTTGACTTCCACATGGTTCACTCACCGAATCTCTTATAATTGTTTCAGCTTCCATTTCTCTTTGGACTTTCCTTTCTAGAGAAACTTGCTCCGCCACTGGCTCCAATTCTTGTTGGCCAGACTGGTAGTCAACTGTTTCTCACAGATGGTAAACCTGACAAACCACCTCTGCTTTTAAGAATGGCATCCGATTGTGAAGATGGGAAGTTTTTGTAAGTAAACAGAGCATTTACAGTAATTGGAGTGAATATCCTGTGTGGCCAAGTAATCTAACGGGGTTGATGTGTTTTGTCTTATAGATCTTCTCTTGGTGCATTTAGATGTCGCATTCTTTATGCAAATGTATCTTATGATCGTATCCTACAGCAGATTAGTTCTTTTCCTATGTTTCTTAAGTCAAAGTATTTAGCGCTCTCAGTCTTTTTGTTATTAGTCATCTCTTTCCCCATGAAGTCGGTTTCTTTGACATGAAAAAGATATGGTTGGTTGGCGCACATCATCCATAAGGAGGGAGACAGAACTTTTGAAGGTGAGTTGATGTTTTCTCTTCTTCAAATGCTTCATTTGCTAACTCATCCATCTTCTTCGACCCATTAGTAGAAATGCATGCTTTAAAGCAACCCATTATAAGGATTACTAATTGAGAACCAAATATGGTTGTTGTGGGGATTAAATATTTGAGTTGATTTCTGTTTTTATCCTTTGTGTATACAATCTCAGGTACACATGCTTGCTCATGTGCATTTCTAGTAGCATATTTATGTTTGTATACAAGTTTAAGTTTCTAGACTAGTTCTCAGGCTTCACCAGGTGCTATGTTAGTTAAACCTTTGTAAGAAAGACATTTTATACTGTTTTTCCTTTCCATCTATTTTCTGTACTGAGCGGCACTCTTCAAAATAACTAGCTTTCTATAGTGTTATACAAGTAAAATGAGCTGCAAAACTTGCAATTATTAAGCAAACCACCAAACCTGGCTGAAATTTAAATATCAAATCAAGAATGTGTTTTACTTGTATGCATCATTTTGACATTTGATAGTCAATGGATAGCCTCCTCGTCGATCTTTGGATGGTTACAAGCACGTTGTAGATGTGGAGTATTGTCCGCCAGTTTCATCTGATGGCCCCCATTTCACTTCAGAAGCGATGAAAGCTAAGGAAGCTGCACAAAAGGAACCTAGCGTACAAAATACATTACAATATCATGAAATTATGGAAGGTAACTATTTACGGCAATAGTAGATGAATATGTAGTATTTATTCAAGCAAAGCTGTGTTAGCGGAGTGTTAACAGTTTTAGTTTGTCAACAGAGGAAATTATACATGGCTTACAGCGGTTAGGATGGAAAAAGGTTGATGTCAGCTTTCATTCGGCGTTCTGGCCCTTCTTTGCTCATAACAATATTCACGTACTGACCCTTTTTCCTTTTCCATTTCCATTTAGAAATTGTAAGCTCCTATATTCTAGAGTTTAATATGCTTTTGTTGGCGATGTAGGTGAAAAATGAATGGCTTCACAGTGCCGGTGCCGGCGTGATTGCTCATGTTGCAGACAGCCTCAAGCAACAGGAATCATCCTCATTCATTGCTGCCAGCTTATAATCATCGACTTGTGTAAAATAACTCAAAGCTGCAATACGTTGTATAATAAACGAACAAGATTACCCACTCTTTTCAATTAGCAATGAAAGAAAATGAAAGTATTATTTTGCTGGGTATCTCTGTGACTGTTTCACTCACCAAATGGTTGTTGGAACCTGGAAATCATAACTGCATGTCTGCGTATCCTCTGTTAATTTAGATGTACTTCACTTGTATTTCTCTCGAGTATTATAATATTATATGCTTCAGATTTCCGGCCTCAATTCAAAAACTTGGCAGCTAAGCTTTTTCCAGTTAACAAAACTTGTTCAATAAGCTAAAAAAAAAAAAAATCCCTTTAGATAGGATCGGATATATAAATCATTTTATATTATTGTATTTTATTTGAAATCATTATTTCTTTAAGTTGAGTAAAATCAAATTCTCTTTTTATGATTTATGTTTATGTCAACTTAAGTCTTCTTCAATCTCACTTGACACATACTAACATTAATTGTTCTATTTTTATCACTTGAATGCTTAGGCCTTACATGACTAAAAAGTTGGATTATCATCATAGTCTTATTTTTCTTTTCTTCTTCTCAATCGATGCTATATATAAAATATCTTTTTTTTTTGACATGTTATGTTTTATTGCTCATTTTACATAAAATATTACAAGTTTCATGGTTGCCCTATAAATTTTCCTTCAAATTTTTAAAAAATATTATCATCACACAAAACTATATATACACATTTCTATTTTCTTCAATTCGATTGTCCATTTTTTCAAAGGATGATGGGAGTTACTTGAAACTTGTTTAATATTTCAATGGAATTTCATTGCTCAAAAGAAAATGAAATAAAATAAAATTTAAGAGCAAAATTAATTTGAAATTAATTAATTATTTATCATTATATTTTTTTTAAAAAAACTTATAGTTTGACAAAAGAATTAAGAAACTGTCGTGCTGACTTGGCATCATAACTTCTCCTGACTCAATCTCAATCTCAATCTCATTCTCATTCTCAATCTAACCCCGTGTACATCACTACCCAATCATTCATCTCAATCACAACATTCCAACCTTCCAATCGAAAGTGTAATCCACATTACAAGTATCGCACGTGTGAATAACTCTTCCAACATCAGCCGGCCAGTCGTGTCCTGTCCCCTCCTTCTCCACTTTTGGCCCTCTCTCACCACCAAATGCAGGTTTTTTTTTTTAAAGTCACACACCGCTACATTTGAAAGAGAAACAGCATCTTCTTCTCGCTTTACCGTAAAAAGGCCCCCAAAAAAAAAAAAAAAAAACTTTGATAGATTAAGGGAAAAAAATTCCCGCCATGGCCAAAGATCGTGAAAACTTAGTTTACATCGCCAAGCTCGCTGAACAAGCTGAACGCTACGACGGTTAGTCGACCAAATATTAGACTTTTTGTAATCACAGCTTGTTTATTTTACTGTAATTAACTTAGATAATACTAGTAGCCTCGATTAGTCTAATTTAAAAGTTTTTCAAGTTTTAAGTCAGATCTGATGACTAAGTAGGCAAATATGTGAAGTTATGAACTTAATTTGAACTTTGTTTCAAACGGTTAATTGTTCACAGAAATGGTTGATGCAATGAAAAAAGTAGCGAATCTTGATGTGGAACTGACTGTAGAGGAGCGAAACCTGCTCTCTGTTGGGTACAAGAATGTGATCGGTGGTGCTCGTAGAGCATCATGGAGGATTCTCTCATCAATAGAGCAAAAGGAAGAGGCGAGAGGGAATGATCTAAATGTGAAAAGAATTAAAGAGTATAGGCAAAAGGTTGAGGCTGAGTTGTCGAAGATCAGTACTGATATTATGTGTGTGATTGATGAGCATTTGATTCCATCTTGCTCGGGAGGTGAATCCAATGTGTTTTACTATAAAATGTGAGTGGTTTTTGCTCCAGTTATTTTTGTAAATATATGTACCCTTTTATTTTATTTGGATTTTTGTTGATTTGTTTGGTTTCATGTTCTGCGTGTAGGAAAGGTGATTATTATCGTTACTTGGCAGAGTTTAAGTCTGGTGATGAGAAGAAAGAGGTTGCTGATCTGTCAATGAAAGCATATCAGGTTTGTTTTGATGTTTGATAATGTTTTTTATTTGATTGGTGTGTTTTTCTTAATTGATGAACAAAAAGTTTTCAATCTTGATCAGCCAAAAATATGTTAAGGTAAATAAAATTGATTCTTGGATTTAATATGGTCTTTGTTTCAACTGGTGAAAGAGGAAAAAAAATCAGATTAGATAAAGAAATAAAAGTCTTGCCTTTTTCCTATGTTTTTTGAAGATGAAATGAGAAATTCATTCATAAAAACATCACAAGGATGTAATTACATGGCCAAATAACAGCTCAAACATAAACTTAGGATATCCTAAGATTCAAGCTAATTAGGATGAAACCTAATAACATAAAGATAAGATATACATTATGTATTTCCTGTAACTAGTATAAAAACATAATCACACCTAAAACTACTTAGGAATAGAAGAAATTACGGGTCTGGCCTGATCGCCCCAGCTCAGCCTCAATGCAAAATCGATGACTACAAATTCCTAACTAGAAGTGAAATAACATAATATATACTTTGAACAGAAATTTTTACAACAACATACAACCAATCTAATACAAATCAACGAATAGATTAATGAGATAAAGTAAAGATCCCGAGAAGCTCCGAAGAAATTCCAATGTTCACCATAAGGCAAGAAAACAAAATCATCAAAATACCAATGCAGATCAAGATCTGATTGGATTTAACTACCACCATAAAAGTGGAACCACAGATTAAAAAATCCGGGTAAGCAAAAGAAACCACAAACAAAAACAAAAAGAACAAAACAAAAAAGAAAGGACAGAGACAATGAGCAAACCAAAAGAAGGTTGTGGCCGGTGAGCTAACGGGAGGGAAAATTCCGATGAGTCAACGATCTAACCATGAGGAAAAGAAAAAAATGAAAAAAGAAGGGGGGGGGGAAAGAAGAAAAAGGGAAATTGGAGAACAACAAAAGAAAAGTGAAAGAAAAATGGCTGAACAATGAAGGTGGAGGAGAGAAGAAAAAGAACATGGAAGAATGAAGGGGGGATGAGACAGCAAAAACAACACAAAAACAGGAAAGAAAAAAAGAGATGGAGGCGGTGGATGTGGGAATCCCCTGCTGCCAAATAGGGGTGGAAATTTGGGTCAGGATTCGTTTATTCGTTCGATTCGATTCGCTATAAAGCGAATACGGGTTTGAAAAAATGGATTCGTTTAATAAATGGGTCAATTCGATTCGATTCGTTTATTAAACGAATCGAATACGAATTTAAGCTCATTGATTCGTTTATTCGTTTATGATTCGTTTTATTATTTTTATTTACTAGTTCTTGTTAATTTTCAATTAAGATTCAAGAAATTATAGCTAATTATCATAGAAAAAGTAATATTTTCAATATTTTGTGAGTATTTTTAGTAAATATATTAATTACATATTCATATGTATATATTTATGAAGAATTAATGTAAATCAAGTGTGGTAGATTATTTTATTAAATAATATTATTGACTAAACGAATAAACGAATATTCGTATTCGATTCGTTTAATAAACGAATCGAATACGAATCCTGATATTAGGATTCGTTTTAATAAACGAATCGAATACGAATCCATCACATTTTGATTCGATTCGTTTCGTTTAGGATTTGATATGAATTCGATTCGTTGATTCATTTTGACACCCCTACTGCCAAACCAGAGCTGCGGCGGCAGGGGCTTCAAAAAAACAAGTTAGGTTTTTAGGGTTTTTCCTTCTATGAGCGCTGTGAGAATCCAACTGTAACTTGAATCAAACTTTCCTTTTTCCTATAAGAAAGTTAATATATGATAATGCTGTTGATTTGATTTGTGCTTTTTCTTTGATTGATGAACAAAAGTTTTAAATCTTGATCAGCCAAAAATATGTTTTAAGGTAGCTAAAATTGATTCTTGGATTATATGGTCTTTGTTTTAACTTGTGAAAGAAAAAATCAGATTAGATGAAGGAATAAAAGTCTTACTTCTTTTCTATGGTTGAATACCAAGAAAGTGGAGGTTATATAATCATAGATTTAATGTCATTTTTACAATAATCTTGTTGGCACAGAATTGTTTGTTTGAATTCAAACTTAATTTGGATTTTGAGTTGACCAAATGCTGTGATTCATCATCATAAAACCACAGAATTTCATGATCTATTCCTGGATCTGTTTATTATATTTCTAGCCTTCAAAAGTACACGATATTTGTCGTATCATATTAACTTCATAAAATGGACAGTCTGTGAATTATAAATTGATCTCTGATCTAACAAAGATATCTTCGTGGACATTTAGGCATGCTGTACTCATAGCCAGTACTCGATTATGTTTGTTTTTTATCCAGCACACCCATGATTAGACCTAATTGTTTGAGATTGACACTTTTGATTTAGCTCTCATGAAACTTTCTTTCTCCTTTCTGCTTTTTTTTTTTTGTGGATACATTTAATCCGTTAGTTGTATATATTTTCTGAAATATAAGCATGTGTTGCTTCACCTTCTTGATTCTCAATTTCTTTTGATGATCAATCTTCTTTTCTTGATTGCTCATTGGATGGTTTTGACGCTGAAATTGTTTAGGGCTAGTTTATTGCTCTGGAGTGCCATGACCAGTTTTAATTATATGCCACCTTGACTGGGAGTGTCATCACTGGTTTTCGGGATATATAGCTTAATTCTCTCACTGAACTTGTGCTGTGTCTGTCTTGGTCAAGTTGTCATTCATTTGTCCAATAATAGCTTTTGGTAAACTCTGTTCACCTATACTGCTGTTTGTTTGCAGGCAGCTTCTACTGGTGCCGAAGCTGAATTGTCTCCTACCCACCCCATCCGACTTGGTTTGGCCTTGAACTTCTCAGTCTTTTACTATGAGATTATGAACTCTCCTGAAAGGTATGCATATCGTCATCTTTGTTGGGCCTTATGAGTTCTATGACTTCTCTTTCATTCTTTTGATGACCCACTTGGATTCCTTTTACATGGAACTTGCACTCCAGGGCATGTCACCTTGCAAAGAAGGCCTTTGACGAAGCTATCTCAGAATTGGATACATTAAGCGAGGAATCTTACAAAGACAGTACTTTGATAATGCAGCTATTGAGGGACAACCTCACTCTTTGGACTTCTGACATACCAGAGGATGGAGGTAATGCATTTATTTTTGGCAAGAGAATAATAGAAGTAAACATTTACTTCTTGATCAACGCGTCTAGGACTAGTTGCATTAACTATTTCCACCTATCAATTCTGCTATGAAGCCTACAATCAGTGTTTCACAGACCAAATGTTGTTGAATTACTCAATGCCCCATGTGTCATTCTGGAACTTCATGATTCACTAACCATGTATTTTCCACTTTTAGGAAGTGTGCTTGGATTACTGTTCTTTCACATTTCTTCGTTTTGCTTCTTTTTTATAGGCTAATAATTGTCCTTTTTTTTGGGGCATGGGATCACCCATATTTGAAGCAAGTGGTTGTATTCAATCATGTATAAGCTTCTTTTAGATTCCAATTACGGAGGCAAATTTTGTGCCTGTAATTGAGTAATGTGTTAATTTGTACTATGCTCGGTTTGTGATGAAAAGAGGTATATTGTTTGCATGTCAAACAAGTAATCCACTGATTTTCCAAAATGCTGTCTGAATGGCTGTTTTCCTATATTTGATTTCCTTATGAGAAGGTATCTGCAAAAATCTCTATGTTTTGTGGTTGGTTTTTGAAGTATTCTCCTTGTGCATAACTAATGTTCTATCTCTCACATACCATTTCATTTATTATTTGATTGTTATTTTAGGCGATGAAGCCCAGAAAATGGACATCTCTGCTAAAGATGGTGAAGGTCATGATTGAAGAAGCAGAGGTGGGTTATCTACCTGTCTTGGACCAGTGTCACAATCTCTGTGGGTTTATTTTTTGACATTCAAGATTTACAATACAGTTTTTTACCCTTTCCCCAGTGAACCAGACCAGCCAATAGCTTGCGACCTCAAGCGCCATAGCGAGAATGTTGTAATACCTTCATGACTCCAGGTGTTTTCTTAGTTTTCAAGACACATTCAAGTAGTATTGTTCTGTTCTTATTATGTTTTTACGCTGCTATAAGAGTTTGATTATTGAACTGCCTGTACCATTTGCATCCCAGAGTCTTTTACATCTGCTGTTGATCAATTTGGAAACATTTATAAGATCACTTTGCATTTTACTTGCCTTTCAATTGATAATGATCAACATTATACTTTTTTTCACTCCTTTGAACTCAGTTGTGACCCGGCCAAGGTTCCGGTTAGGAACCGGAACCGAACCGGAACCTGATCGGTTCGGTTAGGGTTCTTACCCTGACCGAACCGGTTGGAACCGTAGGGTTCTAAGACGAATCCTAATTCCCAATTAATGTTTAAATCTCAATTTTTTTATTTTCAAAAAAGTTCAAAAAAAAACACCGA
Source organism: Zanthoxylum bungeanum (assembly GCA_019454045.1). Lineage (NCBI taxonomy): Eukaryota > Viridiplantae > Streptophyta > Magnoliopsida > Sapindales > Rutaceae > Zanthoxylum > Zanthoxylum bungeanum. The sequence continues at coordinate 90,804 of SKCR01049232.1, forward strand.
AGGGAACCGGAACCATACGGTTTTCGGTTCCACAAGTGTTTTTCCACCTTTAGTCTCTAGTTGTGACCACCTTTAGTCTTTTTCCATGATTTTTGCAATTTTACTTCAGTATGTTTTCTTTAAGCAAAGATTCTCCGATGTGGGTGGGTCAAAGATACAGAATGCAAGAATAACATTTCCATGATCATTAAATTGCCCTTGATCACTCATTAATCAATGATCCCAACTAAAATACCTTGCCGAATAATTTAATCAAATGGGCACGGCTTGACTTCATTCATTTGCATGGATTCCCTCCAGGGCAAAAAACAAGTGAATGGTGAAAGGGCGTTTCTCATATGAATTTGATTATGGTCGCTAATCTTCTGGTCTACTGAAGGTCCTGCCAATCGTGATGGTTTAGTATTAACTTACTATATCGTGATTTTTCTAGGATCCTGCTTATAGTTGGAGTATTGTGTGCCGAGTAAAATCTTTAAATCTTTTGGTTTATAAATAAACACCAATTTTTACTAGGCAGTGGCTGCACTGGGATCTTTGTGGCAGAAACAAAGAGAGAGAGAAGCAGGACCAAAGAATTGTTTCAACCGTTGGCAAACAAATGACGAAAGTCAACCTTTCAAAACATAACTAATATGAGATATAACAAATCTCCCCAATATGTTTTCCAGAAAAAAAAAAAAAAAAAAATAGGAGTTCCCCCCAATAACTAGTTTTGCAAATCCCTCTTATAAGCTTTGAAACAATTCTCTATCCAAAATTAAAATAAAAAAATAAAAAATTCTCTAGACCAATGGCAAGTCTTCCAAGACCCCGTCTTGTCCCCAGCTATTTGTTTCTTGTCGATCCTGGGCTTAGCCTATGGCAAGTCTCAACTCTCAACTCAAAGTGGAGGCCACAGTTTACTGTGACGCCTGGAGTATTCAGTTCTGGACACAACTTACATTATGTTAGTTATTTGGGGAAAAAAAACTTAATATTATGTTACATTTTTCCAATGGTTGCATTTTAGTGAAATGATGATGTTACAGGTGCAAAGGTGTGGTTGGAATGCAGAAACCGTGAAGAAGGTAATTAATGTGACCTGCACGGTTGAGGGCAAAACAAATCATGCCGGAAAATACAGTCTTGAGGTGGAAGGAGACCATGAAAACGAACTTAGCAAAATTGTTCTTGTAAAATCAAGCAAAAAAGATTGTGAAGAGATCAACAGTCAGAGATGTCTTCCTCAGAAGAAGTGCTAGATTTGGCCTAACAAAGAACAATGTCATTGCCTCTTCTGCTCGCATGGCCACTCCTCTTGGCTTTATGAAGAAGGAACCTATCCCCTGAATGCAAGGAGGTCATCAAAGAACTTGGAATCCTTCCAAATAAACATTTTTAAGAAATTCAATTCAATAATGTGCAGTTATATTTTATAAATTCAAAGTCTTAAATTGATACTTTTATATTCTCATAATCAATCAGAATTTCTATAAAACTGAAAGTAGAACTTGATTACAATATCAGCGTGGCACTGATCAGACGGCTAAGATAAATCCTCAGGATGATATAGAAGTTTAGAACTTTAAAAGTCCTAAAGCTAAAAAGGTCTCGAATTTCCAACTTCCCAATGACAAGGATAAACTCTCCTATTAAACCTCTCATTAGCTTTCACCTCCCGACAATTCTTCTCTTTGACTCCCTCACATTCAAAGGAATCAGAACAATGACTTATGCCCATAAAGAAACTGTAGAGATATGCAAGAAACAAGAAGGGCTTGTGAGTTCTTACTACACTGCCACAGTTCTTGCTGCTATAGCAAGAACCAAGTACTTGGTTAGATATGAGACTCGTTTTTCTGAAGACAGAACAAGACTGTTAGTTGGGCCAGTTGATGAAGCCGACATCAGGCCATTGCCGCCGCCAAATCTTGAAGTTGTTGAGAAGGTTGATGCTTATGTTAATGATGCTTGGTGGGTAGGAAAGATTGTGAGAAAAGTTGATCCTAATTATTATGTCAGGTTGGATTGTACTGGTAATGTGGTTCATTGCCCTTTTTATAAAGTCAGGGTTCATCTTGAATGGGAAGATGGCAAGTGGATTTATCCTGCAACTAAGTATGTGTTTCTTGCTTCTTTCTTGATAATTTGGTTGATTATATTAATGCAATGGTTCTCTGTTTGAGTTCTGAGTTGGGTTTTTTTTATGGTCAATTTGGAAATAACTGTTAAGTCTTTGCTTTTTTGAGTCATATTTTGGACAGGGCCGGCAGCCCGGCCTTGAGATTCTCGGTGCCTAAATCAATTTTTATATTTCAGTGTCCTTAATCATAGTATATTATTACAATATTAAATAAATCAATTTTTACATTTCGGGGTCCTTAATCATAATATATTATTACAATATTAAATTTTGTGGCCCTTATCCGTTAGTTATTTAAGAATTATAATAAAAGAATTCCATAGCATAAGCGGGAGCCTTGCCCGCCTTAGCAAGGGCCGGCTCTGATATTGGAATTTTGGTTGTGTTCACACTGTATTCTTTTCACTTGTTTTTCTATTATGGACCTTTGACTTAATTGCTTTGTTTGTGATAGTACATTGTGATTTTGAAAGGAGGAAACAACTGGAAGTTACTCTCTTTCTTTTCAGGATAGTCTAGTTTTCTTTTGTAAGTTTTGTACTTTCAGGTCAGCATTGGATTCTCTTTCTTATTAAGTGGCAATTAGGTCATCATCTCATAGGAAAGCTGGGATTTTCCATTTGGTAGTTGAGAGTCGAAGGACTAAGGTCTTATAATTATTGCTGGGCTTAAAATTCATTATTTTAGTGACTTGTTTTTGTTCTCACAAGGCTTGGTGTCATTTATTTGTTGAAAAGCCGTGAGTTCCATGCTTCCAAATATTCCCAGGTTCAGTGATGAGTTCTCTAGGAGGGTCAGGAGATTTGTGTACATGCAAAAAAAAAATGTCATTGGGACTCTCACCCAAATCCAATTACACTGTTTGAAACTATAGAGTAAAGATCATACCAATTCAACTCAACTTTTGAAACATGTGGATACACAAATATATGCACACACAGAAGGAACTAAATCAACCCACCAAACCAACGTACAAATGGACATCTGCCCTTGTTTATTTGGAATCCACAACCCATGAATCTGAAACAGAGAAGGTAAATTTCATGTTTATATCAAATTTCCTTGTGCATCACATTGATACGTCAAAAGAATCTTCTATTGCCCCTTTATATTTTTACTTGATGTGTAATTTACTGGTTTTTTTTCCCAACCTGCTATGCAATGCAAAATCTCTTATGTAAGTCACTCTGTTTTTAGCTAAGAATGATGAAGGTAACTTCTTTCTAATCCAGTCAAACATAACTCCATTGATCTGTTTTGTTTAGGCCTCAAACTGATAATGATCAAGCAAATGCAAGCGAGCAGGGAAGCTAGTTTACGATTCCACCATTGAACATTCTTTTTCCTCGTAGTGATGACAGAATCATGTCTGGAGGAATGGATGGCATAGTTTTAGCTGTAGTTTCATGGAACATACACAAAAGTCTTGTTTTGCAAGAAATGAGACCATGACAATATGTGATAGACATTAATTTCCCAGTTATGAAAATTCTCTCTCCATAGATGTTTGCTTCCTATATTATGATTGATCTATCAGCTGACGCATATTGCAGACGCATTAGTTATTCTAATCCTCTTAGCTCAGCTATCTCCCTACATATTCTTCTGCTTTAAATTGGCATCATTTTGTTCTATGGTTCGCATTTTTGAAGTCAGTAATCCAATGAAAGGCTCCTTCCATGCACTAGGATCTGTTTCTGTCAGTGTTTTTTTTTTATCCAAAGGGAAATTCATTTAATACATTCAATGATGCACAGAATCAACTGTTTGTTTGATGATGGTTTTTCATCTTGAGAAGGGTTCAAATATCGAGGAGGAGTGGAATGTGTATTGTACTTAACCAAAAATGAATGATAAAGGCCCAAGTACCTGGAGAGACAGACGGAGTTTGATAGAGAGACCCGACCTTGTGATATAAAAGAGTTCTCCCAATGGCTGAGCTTGTTGATGATGAAGCAGGTTGATATACTGACCCGACCACCCAAAGAGTGATGGATTTAGAGTTTTCTGAAATTTAATTGAAACCGACCCGATGAGGTCCATGCATGTCAACCCGACTTAGTTGAGAAAGCTATGGGAGCTTTGATTAGTATCATCTACCTCAGTATGTCGACCCGATAAACGAAGATGGGATCACAGGTCGACCAGTTTCAGATTCATATGACGTGTGCCCTAAATGGGAAGATATCCTTCTAGAAGACTAATGATGACTACGAAAAAATAACGGTTCTCATTGGAAATAGCTTCTGTCAGCCGCCATAGGCCGGTACAGTGGCAGAGAGGTGGCAGAGCAGAGTCGTCATAGGCCAGTGCAGTGGCAATGGGATGGGCTAATCTGATTGGCAGATTTGAGGAAAGTTTTGGCAACAATGACATGGGATGACGTCATTGGCAATGAAATAGTGGATTTTGAAGCCTATATAAAGATTTTAAAGTCTCAAATTTAAGGGTTAGAAATTTTCGCATCTCACAATTGGTAAAGAGCTAAGAGCTTAAAAACTAGTGATAGAGAGAGAAAATTGGTCGGTTACCTGACCTAGTGAGTGAATTGTACCGGGCTAGTGTAAGATTCGTGGTGTATTATCTCTTAGAGAGTTAATTTCCTCTTTGTAGCTCGAGTCGGTCTTGACCCTGAGCAGTAATAAAATACATCACATTTCTCTCATTGACGTAAGTTGGAGTCACTCTCCGCCGAATCACGTTAACTCTGTGTTTATCTTGTTTGCGTGCTAAGTTTACTTTGATTCCCTACTAACCAAACAAATTCATTGTCATGAAAAATTTATTCGAGAGGTTAATTTCTCATTATACTCTTAAAATGAAAAACAGCCATCAACATCAACTTTTTAAGGACTTGTTCCACTTATTGTGTAAAAATGAATTGGTTTCGAATTTCTATTGTTGCATAATATCGAATGTCCACAATGGATATTATGCCATATCACACTTTCTTTAGCTTAAAGATTTTACTTTTTGACTAACTATAGAAACACTTTTACAAGCGAATTCAATTATCAAGGCATCTAGAAGCTTAATTAGTTGATCAAGGCATCTAGAAGCTTAATTAGTTGATCAAGGCATAAAGTTATTTTCTCCGCAATACACATGCCTCTTTTACCCAACTGCCAAAAAAGAAAGGAATTCAACCAAAAAAAAAAAAAAATCTCAATTACTTCAGTGGATATTATCTCTTTATTACAAATAAGAACTCCCCTGGGATAGGAATAAGAAATTAGGTTTTCATTTGGCTAAACCATATAAAAAAAATGCATTTTGCCTTTTCAATAAAAAATTCCAGAAAGCATAATTTAGTAGTGCTAAGCCAGGAGCTTAATTCAGTAATAGAAAGTTAATTTCGTTCACTGATCGATTAATATCAGATTATTGAACCACTCATGCTTTCGGAGTGTTTAAAATAATATTAAAAATATTTTCTTAAAATTAAAATTATTTAAAATCTCTTCATCAAAAACGTTAGTTAAATAGTATTCACATAAAAACATAAGTGAAATTTCCTACAAGCACACTCAAACAACAATCTCTATACATCCAAGATGGATGTCAATTAGATATTGGTCAAATATTACGCAGTTAAAAATCTTGTCGATTTTACGCTAATTAGTTAGTAACTTTACCGATTAAGCTCACAAGTCAATTTCTCAAATTAATGAATTCAACAATTAATTCCCAAAAGCAAGTTTCTAAACAATATGCATATATAAAATAAAACTTACAATAATTAAAATGAGTAAGGGTTAGAGAAAATGACACCGGATTTATAGTGGTTTGACAAACTCTTTGCCTACATCCACTCCCTCAAGTCACACTTGAAGTTTTTCACTATGTAAAAGTGATTCCACACTTTACACCGAGTTTTCCGTGGCGTACTCGCAAACCAAGAGTTTTTTGTGGTTCAACCCCAAACCAATAGTTTTGCTAGGTTCACCTCAAATCTTTTATAACACCAAGAGTTTTGTCACTTAGGTTCACTCTTTAATCTTTACACAAATTACTCTTTTGAGTATACCCACTCAACAAGAGATTTCTCAATCACAAGTATTTGATAATGAAGAACACAACACACATTGGGCACTCACAAAAGATAAAGAAGATTTATGTGAATTTATAACCCCAAGTATTACAATATCTCTAAATGATATGAAGATGTATGTAGTGAGCTTTGATTATAATGAGAGTGTTTGATCAAGAAGATTTAAGTTACTTTCAATATTTTTGTCATGGAAAAAATCTATCAAAAGTGTAAGAGCTTGACAAAAATGAAATTGGGGCTCAATATATAGTGAATGTGAAAAACTGCATCTGCTCTATGTCCTGAGACCGGTATGTCGATCCTGCAATTCAAACAGCTATATGACGTTAAAGATTAAAGCACACCATCCGGATTACTGATTGGTATGGTGACCGGTATGCCGGTATGGGGACCGATATGATCCGTCCCGATTCCAGTAGCTATGCAAACTCTAGATTGACCAATATGGGAGACCCGTATGGCGTAGCCCGGTTCAAGAGCAAGCAAAACTGCCCAAGACATAGCAAGGTCACCGGTATGCCAATATCAGAAACCAGTATGTCGGTTTCATTGTAGAAAACACAAGATTTGAAGATTAAAACCATTTTACAATAGTGCATCTATATGACCTGATGCATCTATAATTAAGTTTAGAGAACTTAAATTATCAATTCACTTACATTGAGAGTCTTAAGTTATAAGACTATATTAGATATTCTTCATTTGACGCTTGAGTCTTCACATTCATTTGTTCTTCACAATCAATTTGCTTCGACATCTTTTTATAATGCTCGTGAATAGGCGTCGAAATCTCTTACGTTACATCCTCAAAATCCATCATTGAGAATATGTCGCTAACAATAATAATTTTTTAGTTATGATCCATATTTGTATCAACGATAAGTTGATGTATATTAGTTGTAATCACATCCTCTTGTTGCCTCATCATGAAATTGACTTGGCCTAGTGATTTCCAATTTCCACGTGAATCTCAATGATCATCCAGAAGCATAGAATTATCTCCCTTACAGCCGGGGAATATCATCCCCAAGATACATCCAAATTATTCATCAGGTGCCTATTATTAATTATAAGGATCGAATTACGGTAAGAATATGAAGAATCTAATGGATAATTATGAAAAAAAATATGAGCAAATAATAATAATAATTACATTCTCTCTATAATTTATATGCATATACGTACATATTTAAGAGTGACAAATATATATACAATAATAAGCTAGAAGACGACTAATTCATTGAAAACCAAGCAGTATATATACACACCACTAGTCAATAATACACTCTTTTCCCTAACAAATTATCGAACCGTTAAATGTAAAAAACAAAACCAAAATCTAACAAAGTCGAACACCTGAGTCGCTCCGTCGTCGTTTCACGGGGAAAACGTTTCGGAAACCTCCATGGGCAGCAGCTGGCACGTGCCACTCTTCGGTGATCACCCCATCTAACTCAAGCTGGTGCAGTACCTGATCACCAGACCCATCATACAAGCAACCCTCCGGGAACCCACCAAGCCCTAGGCTCGGTGGCTTGGTCTTTCGGCGACCGGCACCAACAGGAACATTGCGGAGGGCCCCACCAGCAGTCCAGTATCTCTGACAGCCCTTGCAGAAATGTCTAGGCTGGTTAACGTTGTAGTTGTTGAAGTAACAAAATTTGGTCTCCATGCTCTTGCATCTAGGGCATGGGATGATCTTGTCTGGTCTTTTATCAAGTGTTTGATCACTTTGGTTTTGTTCTTCTTTCACTTGAAGTCCACGCAACTTAATTGTTGTCCCAAACAGCTTGATTCCTTGTTCTTCTTCACTGTTCCCCATGATTAATTAATTCTTGAGAGGAAAAAATTAAGAGTGAAAAAGAAGCAAAGAGAGAGTTGATGATTGATTAATTGTGAGAAATGTTTTGGCTTTTGTGTGTATTAATAGGTGGCGTACGCGGAAAAGCTGATGAGGAGATTTTCGGGGACGTTAATAGTAATGCTCATGAAAATGCATATGCATGGTTTAAAAAGTCCAAAAAGTGGGGCATATTACAGGCAGGTCGCGTACAAAGTGGGAGCATCAACAGATAAAGTTGTCTTTCTTCTAATCAATTTTTTTTTTCTTGCTTTAAAGATTAAAGATTAAAGATAAAGCCTTCGATCGTGTTTTGCTTTGAAAAGTTCTTGAATTATTATTATTACTTTGCCACATCAAAACACCCGACCGTAAACTGTGTTGATGATGATCAGTTTATTATAAGTATATATTCTCTTCAATTTGAATCGAACTTTATGTAATTGAGAAAGTAAGTTGAATTGTGTCAAAATATAAAAGAGAACCGGGTGCTATTGCAAAACCGACTTTTGTAATACATGGGTAACGTGTGCTTTGGATATTAGAGAGGAAGTGGCTTGTAATTGAATATATGAAGATGCTTACTAATTCTTTAGTACCATTATTATATAGCTAACGTGGGACCTGTGATCAATAAAATTATCATTTGTTTAGTTATTTTTTTACTATTTAATTTATGTTATAAAGTATTATTAGATTATTATATGAATGATATGATATTATCGTTATATAAAAAAAAAAAAATTGAAGATGCCATATATATATTTAAAAATAACATGATATGCAAGCATATTTAATATCATTTGCACCATTTATAGCCACAACAGCGTCAACCGGTTTTATTGCTCGTGACATTGCCGGCAAAATATTATTCTTATTATCAAGTTACTATATATTTAAGAGAAATTTATATTAATTATCAGTACCAACCATCACAAGTTGAAATAACAAAGGATGACAAATTTCTAAATATAATTTATTGCAAATATAAAGATTTTCGTTTTCTTGTAATTTTTAAACACATATTTGGCTCGTAAAGATGGAACACTCGTGTCCATTTCAAGCTTTCAGGTGTCTTTGACTAACCCATAATTTGCATTCACGCAGATATCGATGCACTGACAGTGAGGGAGAAAGAGAAACTAAACTTAGAATTTATTAACATCGTTGATCATGATTTACTCTACAAATTCTTTAGAATCAGATATTTGTCCAATTAATCAATTTCCACCCCTTAACTGAGTCCAAATCTTTTGTTTTATTAATTGTGCTTCATTTAATGCTTTATTAATTAAATTTGAACAACTAATATCTCTCATTAAATGAGAGAATTCCGATTTTAATACTACACCAGTCAAATTATTCTCTCATTTAATGAGAAATATTAGTTGTCCAAATTTAATTGGTGGATCACAATTAATGGGACAGAAAATTTAGACTCTCAATGAACTAATTAATTAACTTGTTTCCCTTAGCAGGTGATGCATTATCGCTTGCATATAATATCACTTTGCGAACTGGCGATATCAGTGATCAATAAAAAATAATTGAGAATTAATAGAAAAAGATATCACAAGCTTGAGAATTTAAAAAAAAAAATCAAAATTTATATTTCAATAACCTATAAGTATTACTAAAAATTATTTATTTATGATAAAATATACTAAACAATTTGAGAATTTTTAATCAAGTTAATATAAGTATAAACTATTTTGATAGACATTTAAAAATTTATCATTATTTTTGAGAATGTAATAAATTAAGTATATTGGTGTTATTATCCTAATAAAAATTTATTCAAATTGAAATATATTTCTAATATTTTCCGTCGTTTCTAACAGAATCTTTCTTTTTCACACAAAATAATCAATCAAAATCTAAAAAAAAAATGAAAAATTAAAAAATGAAAAAAGAAAAAAAAAATTAAAATCCATTGATTTTTGAGAAATTGAAAATTGGCTAATTAAAATGGTCAATATTGATCGAGTCAAGTAGCGATCTGTGACTAAAGACAGATTAATCGAGGTTGCATAGGATGTGAAAAGAAAAAAGAAAGAGAAGGTAGCTCATATCCTAGTGTTAATTTTCTTCCCTAATTGTTCGTCAAATCAAATCAATCATCAATCAAGAACGTAAGATTTTACCGTGGTTCGTCGGAAAAATTTCCGACTACGTCCACGTTGAACTCCGGAATAAGGAGCTCGCTGCACTAATCAATTTCAAGGTTACACAAGAATCTTGAATCCGTTTACAAACAATAATTTCTCCAATCTCTCAATAAACCCTAATCTCTAAAAGTGTCAATCTCTCAAATTCCCAATTGAAGATTACACTAACTTGGACTAAGGAATAGGCTTAACACTTAGTCAAAAATAAGGAGAAACAATTAATGAAAAACTTCACTAATTCTCAACCTAAGTACCCTTTATATATGATGAGCAAATTTATGTAATTTGGACAACGGCAATGATTGCGCCACGTGTCCCTTATCCAACGAATGACAAAGCTTCACATTTTACAATCTCCACCTTAAAGCAAAAAACATCTATCACTCACAATCATACAAAAGAATACATTAAGGCCAAGCTAGCACAGCAAAATCACATACTCCCATCATCGTTCATGTTGGCTGCAAGGTCAGCCAACCCCCACATGCAACAGCTTCATGCAGTGAGAGAGTTTGGTTGCAGTCACAATCTTTGTCCCCATGTCAGATGAGTTATCTTCAGTTGGAACCTTCTTAATCTCAATCTTACCACTTGAGATGATTTCCCGCACAAAATGATACTTCACATCCACATGCTTGGTTCTCTCATGATGTACTGGATTCTTGCTCAGATGTATTGCACTCTGACTGTCAGAATACACAACTGTCTTACCATGCAGCTGTTGTATTTCAGTTAAGATACCCTGAAGCCAAATTGCTTCCTTGAACACATCAGTTATGGCTATATACTCCGCTTCGGTAGTTGAGAGTGTAACCAACGGTTGCAGGCTTGACTTCCAGCTGATGCAATTCCACCAAGTGTGAAATAGTAAGCTGTAGTTGACTTTCTCGAGTCTCTGTCACCTGCAAAATCAGAATCAACATACCCTACCAAATCTAAGCGTTAGATTTGTTAAAACATAAGCCATAATCAATAATAGTATTCAAGTATCTTAAAACCATTGTAAAGCACTCCAGTGTGCTCCACCTGGATTAGACATAAACCTACTTAATAAAGATACAGCATAAGACAAGTCAGGTATAGTACTAATCATGACATACATCACAGAACCAATAGCATTTGCATAAGGTACATTCTTCATTTTAATTCATCTCAGACCTATTAGCAGGACTTCGTGATTTAGACAAAATAAAGTGACTCGCAAGAGGTTGACTAACCGGCTTACAGCCACTTACTCCAAATCTAGATGCTACCTTTGCAAATATGTGGACTGATGTATTTTAAGAATTCATACTTCTATCTCTATCAATGGTCATACATAGGATTCTCTTCGCACTTCCTAGGTCTTTCATGTCAAATTCATTATTTAACTGCTTCTTAAGTTTATTAATAGCATTCATTGATTAGAGATTAGAAGCATGTCATCAACATACAACAACAAATACACAGGACATTTTTCACCAAGCATGAAATAGAAGCAACTGTCATATTTACTCCTTATGAATCCAATACTAAGCACAAATGTATCAAATCTTTTATATCATTGCCTAGGTGATTGTTTAAGACCATATAAGGATTTATTAAGCAGACACACATATTCAGGATGATTTTTATCTATAAAACCCGCAGGCTGAGACATGTAAATTTTCTCTTCTAATTCCCCATGTAGAAAAGCAGTTTTCACATCTAATTGTTCCAATTTAAGATTATACTGCACTACAAGAGCTAACATCATTCTAATATTTTTAAATTTAACTACAGGTGAGAAAAATTTCATTATAGTCTATCCCTTCCCGTTGAGTAAATCCTTTTGCTACAAGTCTGGCTTTAAACCTAACAGGGTCACTAGGCAGTAGTCATTCTTTGACCTTAAACAACACTTACACTCAACCAACTTCTGGTTTTTAGGTTTATGAACTAAATTCCAAGTTGGGTTTTCCTAAGAGAAGTCATCTCCTCTTCCATGGCCGCTTCCCATTCAAGTTTATGGGTGGCCTTTAATGCCTCTCCTAAGCCAGCAGGCTCAACCCCATTTATTTCATGACTTGATATTAACGCACAGAAATACAAATCATTAGTTGAGTAATCATACCTGGTAGGAGGCCTTACCTGCCTCCTACTTCTGTCTATCGCTAGCTGATAGTTGGCCAATGTGTCTTGAGGCATTTCATCATGCTGCTCAGTTTGATCCAGTTGATCTACTGTGTCCTCTTCACTTTGTTCTTGTATATCTGCTACTTCATTTCTGTTTTCCTCCGGGTTATTTCTCCTGGGCTGGGTGTCCTCAGATGTCTCCGTGCCTGACATGTCACCAATTTGATCAGCGGTCCCTGATGTCCCTGGCTCCACCTGCATCTGAGCTCCACCTGCAAGATCAAAATCCGATAGATCCTTTTATAAGGCACCTGCATTCTTGTTAGTAGATTTACAAGGAAAACAAAGTTCATTGAATATAACATCCCGACTAACTATGCTTTTGACTTCAGGTGATTCCCTTTTTCATAACCTATACCCCTTTGTCCCTTCTTGATATCCTAAGAAAATACACTTGATAGACCTCGGTTCAAGTTTACCTATGGACTGGTGAGCATAGGCTTCACAGCCAAATACTCTAAGGTGGGCTAGCTTATGAGCCCTACCAGACCAGATTTCTTCTGGGCTCTTAAACTGAACGGAATTATTAGGGCTAAGGTTAATCAAATGAGTAGCAGTATTGAGGGCTTCACCCCAAAAGGCCCTCGGAAGTTCGGAAGAGAATAAAAGACATCTGATCTTTTCTAATAGGGTACTATTTTCTTTCCGCAACTCCATTCTGTTGAGGGGTGTTTCTAACAGTCCTATGTCTCAGGATACCCTCACTAGTACAGTATTGATCAAACTCAGTATTATAAAATTCTAAGCCATTATCAGTTCTTAAGACTTTTACTTTGTTACTAGTTTGATTTTCTACTAATACTTTCCATTTTTAAATTTTGTCAAAGTTTCATCCTTTGATTTTAGTAAGAATGTTCATACATTCCTACTGTAGTCATCAACAATAGATAGGAAATATTTCTTACCCCCATGAGTCTGGACCTTTGCCGGTCCCCATAGATCACAAATTCACAATGTAGATACTCCAGACTCGCCTTTGACAAATGAATTCCAGTTGGGAAGCTCTGTCTGTGTTGTTTGCCCAACACACAGATCTCACAAAACTCAAGTGGCTTCAACTGGTCCTTTCCAAATTGTCCCTGCTTGCTGAGTACCTGCATTCCTTTCTGGCCTATATGGCCAAGTCTCAAGTGCCAAATATTAGTCATATCAACATTAGAAGTTAAAGCAGAAATGGGTTTTTCCGAGAATACACGTTGGCCATTTAGAACATACAATCCGTTTCTTTTTATACCAGTTAGGATTGGTTTATTACCCTTAGATATGTGCATGTTTCGTTTGTGTGTTTTATATGTGAAACCTAATTCATCTAGTGTTCCTAGTGATATCATGTTTCGTTTCAGGTCAGGTACATATCTAACGTCAGTCAGTATCCTAACTTTACCATCATGAAGTTTAAGAGTTATGTCCCCAACTCCATGTATCCTACAAGTGTTGTCATTACCCATATACACGGTGCCTTGGTCAGAATTTCTAAAGTTGACAAACCAGTCCCTATATGGACTCATGTGAAAGGAACCACTACAAGAATTATAGCTTTCAGCGTCCAAATATTTAGTGTCGACATCGAATTCGACGCCAAAAATTAGTTTTAGCGTCGAATTTTACATGCGACGCTAATTTAAAACTTTTAGCGACGGCCAACCATTTCGACGCCAAAAATTTGATTTTTAGCGTCGAAAAAAGTTTCCGACGCCAAAATTATGACTATAGCGTCGCATAATATTCGACGCTAACTAATTTCACTATAGCAATACTTTTTCGCGCCAAATTCAGACATTTAGCTTCGACCATTCATCGTCACTAAAGGTTATGACGTTTCCACCGACAATCCTTGACTATTCAGCGTCGAAATTAATTTTCGACGCTAAATGTCTGGTTTTTAGCGTCGACCATTCATCGTCGCTAAAGGTTTATGACGTTTCCACCGACAATCCTTGATTATTCAGCGTCGACAAAATAATTTCGACGCTAAATGTCTGGTCTTTAGCGTCGACCATTCATCGTCGCTAAAGGTTTATGACGTTTCCACCGACAATCCTTGATTAGTCAGCGTCGAAATTATTTTTTCGACGCTAAATGTCTGGTCTTTAGCGTCGAATATGAAAATTCGACGCTAAATATACATTAAAATGGCAGAATGCCACCCACCCTTCTCCCTCTGTTTTTGCTCTCATTCTCTTCATTTTCATTTTCATTCTCTGAAAATTTCAGAATTTCTCCTCCACAGCCTCACAACTCTCCTACAAATCTTCAATAAATTTGTAATCAATTTCCGTTAAGGTAAATATTCTTTCATATTTCTTTATTATTTTCAATTTTATGATTATATATGTTGTTATATGCTGTTTGTTAGTGATTTATATTCATATATGTCAGTGAGTATATTATTATCAAAATAGATTTTTTTCTGTAAACTATTTAATTATTTGTCAACCAAATATATATATATATATATATATATATATATATATATATATATATATATATATATCTATATATGCTTAAATAAAGTATTAATGAATTAGTAATGTTGATTACTGTAATATGATATCAGGTATTCTGCTGAAATGGATAGAAATTGGATGAGCTCTCTGGATAGATTGAGTGTTGAATTCGTAATGGAGTGTATGAGTTTATGGAAGTCGCAAAGCAACACATTGATGCTGAAGGTCGTGTTCGTTGTCCATGTGTAAATTGTTTGAATAGGAAAAGGAAACGGTTAGATGAAGTTCATAATCATTTATACATGCCAGGAATATCACCAACTTATCGTACGTGGATTTATCACGGTGAGCAGTATAATTCTCAGTCACGGTTTTTTGAATCCGGCGAAGGGAGCAGTAGTTACAATCAACCTGCAAACGATGAGATCACCGATATTTTGCATGACTTACAAGGTCCACAACTTGGTCATAGTGTTAGTGGTGACATGCCAGTGTTAAGTGGAAATGATCAAAATTTATTTAGTGAACTACTTGATGAGGCAAAAAAAATTCCATTTGAAGGTGCTGGAATGTCGATCTTGAATTTCGTTGTGAAATTATTACACATTAAAGTGATCAACAGAATGACCAACAAAGTATCGATATGATGTTAGAGTTACTGGCCCAAATGTTACCGGTTGGAAGCGAATTGCCTAAGTCGTACTACGAGGCAAAGAAAATGTTGCGTGATTTGGGAATGGGGTATGAATCCATTCATGCGTGTAAGTTTGATTGTGTATTATTTCGTGCCGAGTATGAATCACTTGAACATTGTCCGATATGTGGTGAAAGTCGGTACAAAGTCCGTGGTATGGGGAAGAAAGTGGCTCAAAAGATATTGCGATATTTCCCTTTAACGCCCAGGCTGCAGAGATTGTTCATGTCACGACACACAGCGACTGATATGATGTGGCATCATGAAAAGAGGATCGGTGCGGAGGGCATACTTAGACATCCTGCGGATGGAACCGAATGGAAGGAATTT
This sequence comes from Zanthoxylum bungeanum, assembly GCA_019454045.1. Lineage (NCBI taxonomy): Eukaryota > Viridiplantae > Streptophyta > Magnoliopsida > Sapindales > Rutaceae > Zanthoxylum > Zanthoxylum bungeanum. Next base: position 106,613 of record SKCR01049232.1, read on the forward strand.
GATGACATGTACCCCCGTTTCGCTGAGGACCCCCGTAATGTCAGGTTAGGTCTTGCCTCTGATGGTTTTAACCCATTTGGGAATATGTACAACTCTTATAGCATATGGCCCGTTATTGTCATTCCATATAACTTACCTCCATGGAAATGTATGAAGGATCCGTTCATGTTTATGTCATTGCTTATCCCTGGTCCACGTTCACCTGGTAAAGATATAAATATTTACTTGAGACCATTGATCGAGGAGTTACAAACATTATGGACTGTGGGTGTGCATACCTATGATGCAGCTTCAGAGCAGTATTTTCAGATGCATGCAGCATTATTATGGACCATTAATGATTTTCCAGCTTATGGTTCATTATCTGGATGGAGCACTAAGGGATACATGGCATGTCCAGTTTGTGCGGGTCAAACACCTTCGCAACGATTACGGAATAAAATCGGATACACAGGGCACATGAGATTTCTTGAGTTGAGTCATCCTTGGCGGAGGAGTCAATTATTTAACGGTCAACATGAACCTCAGAGTATGCCTAGTCCATTGTCTGGATTCGACATACTTTGCCAACATCAACATCTCAGAGACAGCACACCAGGTAAACATCCTAATAATAGAGATAAAAATCGAAAACGCTTACCTGAAGAGTTGAATTGGACAGGAAAGAGTATTTTCTTTGAGTTAGAATATTGGAGGACTCTCAGTTTGCGACATAATTTGGATGTAATGCATATAGAAAAAAACATTTGTGAGAGTTTAGTGGGTACACTATTCAATATTCCGGGTAAGACAAAAGACACTGTAAATGCTAGATTGGACCTACAAGATCTTAGAATTCGCACTGAATTACATTTACAAGTCACCTCTCGAGGTCTTATTAAGCCTCCTGCTAGTTATGTGCTCAATCAATCGGAGAGAAAATCATTCTGTGATTGGCTGAAAATGGTTAAATTCCCTGATAATTATGCATCGAATATTGGGCGTTGGGTCAGAGATGATACAATAACGGGATTAAAGAGTCACGATTGTCATGTGCTTCTCGAGATTCCTTCCTGTTGGCATTCGACCTTATCTCCCCCCGAATGTATGCGACGTCGTACTTGATCTATGTGGCTTCTTTAAACAATTATGTCAGAGGACATTAAGCACATCTGTTATTGACGACCTTGAGCGAGGAATCGTGATAATCTTATGCAAGTTGGAGCGAATTTTGCCACCTGCTTTTTTTGATGTTATGGTATTTGGCTGTGCATTTACCGGCTGAAGCTAGAAAGGGAGGTCCTGTCCATTACAGATGGATGTATCCCATTGAAAGGTAATATATATATAGTTATACACAGTGTTATATAAGAAAAGTCTTAACTTTTTTCATGTGCATAAAATTTAGTATTAATGTAAAATTGTTGTCATATTTCCAGGGCTTTGGGAGATTACAAACAATATGTGAGAAACAAGGCACGCCCTGAAGGGTCAATAGCTGAAGCTGTTATAATAAATGAAGCAATAACATTTTGTTCGATGTACATGCAGAATATTGAAACTCATTTTAATCGTCGGCCACGAAACTATGATGGAGATGCAAGTAATAACCAAGATATCACAGTGTTCCGTCAAAATTGCAGACCATTTGGAGCAGTTGGTGTCAAATTACTATCCCTTCAGGAAGTTGAACGTGCGCATTGGTTTATATTGAGTAATTGTGATGAAGTGCAACCGTATATAACGTAAGTTTTTTTTGGTGCATAAATACTGTATTTTTGCCATACATTAACCGTGCTAATTTATTGTAGGCAACATCTAACAATGCTACAATGTCGTGGTGACCACAATGTTGATGGAACACACAGAAAAGAATTTCCTACATGGTTTCAGACAACTGTAAGTTAGAATATTGTGCTATTTATTTTTATCCTAACATTAAACATTTCAGTTTGTTATATTAACACATATATTTATCTCATTGTCAGATTAACAACCAAGTTCAAAATGGTCAATTGGACTCGCAATCCTCGTTGGTTTCTTTGGCGTACGGGCCTCAAAAGCAGGCTTATCAGTACAGTGGCTGCATTGTCAACGGAGTTAGATTTCATACCGAACAGCGAGATGTTAATCATGTGACTCAAAATTCTGGAATTGTAGTCCAAAGAGAACACGGCTCAGATCTAATTGACTTCTACGGCGTATTGCAGTCCGTCATTGAGTTGATATACCGACCCAGACGACATACTGTGATATTCGACTGTAAGTGGTTTGACACAAATGCCAGAAAGAGGAGAATTCAAGTTCGTCATCATCTAACGTCAATTAATGTTCAACGTTTTTGGTACAAGACTGATCCATACATTTTTTGTACCCAAGCACGTTCAGTGATATACATATCTGATCCCAAGTTAGGAACTGGATGGATGGTGGTAGAAAAGTTACAACATAGGGCCATCTGGGACACGCAGGAGAAAGATAGAATTGGCATTTCAGATGATACAGAAGAAGTCTCCGGCAACTTTGAAGATACAACACAAATATATTATGGACCAACTGTCACCGTTCCTGAAAATATCACTTTAACTCGAGCTAGTACAGACGTTGAGATAATTCCTCATGCTGAAGTGAACGTTGAAGTAGCAAGTGAAGAACAATTTGACACTGAAGATGACTTCGATTCCAGTCATGAATCCTCAAATACCGACGACAATAGTGAATAATGAAGTTACTGTATTTTGTGATTGAAGAATAATTTTTCTGGATTTTAATGTATGTGTTGTTGATTTTAATTACTCTTTCAAATCATTTTATATATATTTGTTTTTAATATTTGTAATGGCATATTTTTTAGCTTCGATTGTTTTTCGACGCTAATATGTGAAATGTACTCGACGCTAAATTTCAAACATTAGCGTCGAATATTGATTTTCGACGCTAAAATTTGAAATTTAGCGTCGAGTACAGTCGACGCTAAAGTTCAAATTCTAGCGTCGGCTAAATTCGACGCTAAAGTTCACATTTTAGCGTCGAAAATCAAATTCGACGCTAAATATAAAATTAAATTTCCCGGAAAAATAACCCTACATTTTCAAGGAACCGCCAATTTTTTGGCGTCGAAATAGTCGACGCATAAAATAATACTATTCGACGCTAAGTTAGTATTTGTCGTCGAATGTTTATTGTCGACGCTAAATGTCTTTTTTAGCGTCGAATAATTCGACTCTAAAAATGATTTAATTCGACGCTAAATGTCTTTAAAATCCCTAAAACCAGAGCCCTCTTCTTCTCCGCTGAAACGAGCACCATTCTCTCTCCCACTGCGTTTTTACACTGTACCCGGTTCATCATTCGGCTTTTTTGAGCAATTGGATTCTCGTTTCTCGCATCCAGATTGGTTTCTGCAGGAATTGCTTTGTGGGTTCTTCAGTTTAGGTAAGATTGCCGTATCCATTTTGTAGATCTTCTTCATTTTCTTGTTTTTGTTCTGTTTAAGCTTGTTTGGTTGCTGGAAAGGGAAAAAAAGGAGAAGCAAAAGTTTAGTTTATTGAATCGGTTATGCATCTTTGTATTGGTTTATTGAATCGGTTATGCATCTTTGATTAAGGGTGTGGTTTTAGGGGCTGCTTCACGTGAAAGAGGACAAGTGTAGGGGGCAGGCTTCGTGGCTATATTTGGTTGTGTCAGTGTGTTCTTGGTGCAAGAGAGGCGTGAAGGGTTGTTTTTTGGGTGAGGGGCTGCTAGGGTTTATGGTGTGTTGGCTGGTTTATTTAGAGTGGCGTGAGTGGTTGGTTCGGCTGTAGGTGCATGTGTACAGGTGTGAGGTTTTGCCGAGAGTTGAAGGAGTTGTGATGTTTATAAGTGTGTTAGTGGCTGTTAAAGAAACATGCAAGAGACGTGAGGAAGTTTTATTAGGGTTTATGGATGTGTTTATGTCAAAATATTTCGACGATAAATGGTATCGGAACTAGGGCCATATTCGAAAGTTCTGGGCAGAACAGGAGCTGTTCTGGGCAGAACAGCAGCTGTTCTGCAGAACAGCTCCTGTTCTGCCCAGAACAGCTGCTGTTCTGGCAGAACAGCTCCTGTTCTGCGCAGAACAGTTCGAATATTGGCCCAGAACAGCTGCTGTTCTGCCCAGAACAGCTCATGTTCTGCGCAGAACAGTTCGAATATTGGCCCTAGGTTCCGAATTCGAGTCATTACTATTTCATTATTAGTTTTATCACTTTCTTGTACCAAATCATGCCTTAGAGTGCAGCCATTCAAATGTCTTCTACTAACTAACATTATATGCATTGGGTAAGGGCAACTGTCCCTCTACTGTCTTCTATCACATAAACTTTTATCGCTTCTACTATATTGTAGTTTGTTCTATTTGTCAAAAGTAATTTCCTAAACTTTAATATGAGTTATGGATTTACATTGGAAATTCCTATCATAATTATTCTATACCATATTACCATCTTAGGTAGAGTCCAATTATTTGTTGTGATATGTATGTATTGTTTAATGTGTGCACGTTCAGTGATGTATTGGTTGTTAAATGTGCTTCGTGGTTGGTTGTATGATGATTGTGTGTGTGTATGTACGTGTATGATGGAACTCGTAGATTATATGGATAATGAATGCATATGTGAAATGAATAAATGAATGAATGAATGAATTTGAAAACGAAAGTCAGCATTCGATAGTATAAGCGCTTTTGCTAAGACAAAGGACTTGTATGGATATGGATATGGATATGTATATGTATAAGCACTTTCGAATTTGATGACGCTAATGCGACGTCTGTTTTTGCAGATGGCACCGGGCAATCGCAAACGGGCTAACGCGACTCCATCTACATCAGCAAGGGCAACTGGCCCTGGTGATTCCTCTGCTAGCACAGGTGAGTCCAGTACAGTGAAGGGTCGAGGACGCACCCGTGGCCTGGGGTTGGCTAAGTACGTTAAGGCTCACGGCCGTATCCGGATACAGATATCAGATGATGGACGCACTCAAGTCGGACAACATAATTCAGCGTTTAATACAGCCATAGGAGCTACAGCTCGATATGAAGCTCCCCAAAACTACGTATCTTGGAGAAAGATACCGTGGGAGACGAAAATGAACCAGCTATTCCCTTTCGCTACTTGTAAGTTTTCGATATTGTTTGTTATTTAACATTTTTATTTTATACTTATTTTTACTCAAATTTTCATGTAGGAATGGTTCGACTTCGATCTGACCCAAGTGAATGTCCAACAGTATATTGACTACCACATGGGGAAAAGTTATAAAGATTATAGAACAAAAGTCCTGAAACCAATATTCGACGAACATGGACCTTCAAATGCTCCACAACACAAGCCTGATTTTATACAGGAACAATATTGGACATTCTTATGTGAGCTTTGGTCTACCAAAAAACACGAGGTAAATTTTGAAATAAACGGAATTTTAGTTATTATCTTTGTTTTCGGTACTTACAGTGTTGGTAAATGCAGGATAAATGTCACGCAAATGCGGAAAATCGAAGTCACTTGCGTTTTAACCACCGTGGAGGTTCGAAGCCATTTATCCAACATCGTGCCGAACATTCTGAGGTATATATATATCCTAACGTAAAATTTAACAGTAAATTGTTTTTACTAACCTGGAATAATATTGAATTTATTTTCTGTTTATAACAGAGTAACACAGGTGAGGTGCAATCATTTCCAGATTTTTTCCGTGTGACGCATTACAATGAGAGGAACAAATGGATAAATGACGAAGCCGAACGCTGCTATGTAAGTTTCAGTTTTTAAAATAAAATAATTAATATATGTTAATTTTTTTTCTCAAATTCTAATATTAACTTATTTTTTGAAACAGCACGAAATGAAGGAACTCCAACATCAAACTCAGGAGACAGGGTCCGACCCCATACCAGATGAGCAGCTGTCGCAATTGGTTTTCAAGAATCAGACAGCTTACAACGTTGGCCTTGGCACTCGTAAAAAGCCAACGTCATCTGCACGCAATAGTGTTAATTCGGACAATGTCTCTCTTCGAGACGAGTTAGTCACCACCAAAGGCGTGCTAGCCAACACCCGAGACGAGCTATCCAACACCCAAGACGAGCTATCCAACACCCGAGACGAGCTACAGCAGACAAAGGAGAAGCTACAACAGGTCACGGTGGACCACGAGAAGAAGATGGTGGACCACGAGAAGAAGATGGAGCAGTTGGAACATCAAATGCTTCTTTTCCGTAAGATGTTCGAGGCTTCAATCAGTCAGGGTGCATCGGGCTCGAGCGTCCCCCCATCACAGTAGCAATTAATTTTAGATTTGGTTTTGTATAAACATTTTGAACAATTAGATTTAATATAATGTTTTTTTTCTAAAACAGATTTCAATATAATATTTCGTAATTCTGTTATTAATTACATTTTTTTTAACTAAATTAAATATTTTAGACCAAAAAATAAGAAACAAAATAAATTTTTAAAAATTTTTTTGACCTTTTAGCGACGAAATAATTCGACGCAAATATTCAACTTTTGGCGTCGACTGTTTCGACGCTAATAGTAAATAAAAATGGCCGCTATCAGCGTACATATATTAATTGTTTAATATACTTTAGCGTCGAATACTATCGACGCTCAAAGATTCACTGTTTGCGTCGAATAAGTTCGTCGCAAAATATAACCGATAGCGTCGGAAAATTTACTTTAGCGTCGGCATAATTTGGACGCTACAATTAATTTTTAGCGTCGCATTTCATAATTTCGACGCTAAAATTGATTGTCGTCGAGATTTCAGCGTCCATTTTTTGCGTCTAATTTATTCGACGCTAAATTTATTTTGCGTCGAAACTTTGGGTTACGGCGTCGAAATAATTCGACGCCAAAAGGTCTAATTTTTGTAGTGAACACCCGGAGTCCAGAATCCATTCTCTACTAATGTGATCACTAGACACGGTCAATGCCTCAGATAGGCACATCGACCCCTTTTCGGCAGCCACAGTAGCGTTGCCTTCATTTTTCTGTTCCCTAATGAACTTATAACAATTCCTTTTAAGGTGTCTCATCTTTCCATAATGATAACACTTCTTGTCACTATTTTTATTCTTATCCTGTTTATTCTTTTTCTTCCATTTAGGTTCTTGGTTATTAGTCTGATGATTATTCGGACCGTTAAATTTCCTTTCATTTTTTCCTTTCACGAATAAGTTCGCTCTTCCTCTCATACTGGTTCTAAGTTCTAACTCTCTAGCCCTTATACCAGATATCACCAAGTCTAGCATAGGTACAACTCCTGTGTACTGTAGAGAGTTCTTAACGACACTATATTCTTCAGGCAATGCATTAATAGAATCATAGCTTCGCTAGAGTCTCATAGAGCTTGGTCAGTTCCTTTAAGGATTTGAGTCATTTTCGTGAATTCATCCAAATTATCATCAATCGACTTATTAGTATCCATCTTATAATTAAATAAATTTCCCTTTAAGAACACTAAATTTGGTGCAGAAATAACAGAGTATAAGGATTCGAGTTTACCCCACAGTTGAATGGCCGTGTCCATTCCGTCAACCTTTCTGATGACCGAGTCTCCCAAGTGGAGGAAGATCAAGTTGTACGCCTCTTCCAGGATTTCGTCCTTCGCTTCCTTTTCCCTCTTTGGCCACTTTTCTGGATCCGGTTCCAGTGCCAAAGCCACCTTATGGTGGGAAAGCAGAACCCTCATTTTCTTCTTCCATGTGGTGAAATCTATTTTTCCGTCAAATATTCCAATGTCGAGTCTCATAGTCGACATTTCTTATTTCCTTTCAACACGTAGAAACTCAATTTGGGAACACCGAGTCCAACCAATAATTCGGCAATTATTCTCGACAATTACTCACCCAAGTGGTAATCGGCAATACAATGTCTGACTTGCCAAACACCAATTGACAGTACACACCCAAACTGCCTGAACACACTAAGTAATTCCTCACAGTTGCTCACCCAAAAAAATGCACTTCAACAGACCAATTAATCAGAAACAGAAGCAGATTAGGCAACACAAGGCTTTGATCAGCGAGCAACACAATTAGGCAACACACTGTTTTAAACAAACAACAACAGTTGGCAATTCCAATTCCTTTTCTACTCACTCAGTCTCGGTTTGCAGCTTTCAGTGCCAAGTCTCAAAGGGCACGCGTTCGTCGAACTCAGTTCTTGATTCGACGTCTCTCTCGGCAGTTCAAGTTGATTCGGCGACCTGCAACTCAGGCGACCGGTGACCAGAAATCTTGGTCGGCTTGGATCGTTTACCCAAGAAACTTGGCAACTCAAATCTGGGATGCCTTCCTTGTTCATTCTCCCTGATTCAACAGTCTCTGGTACCCCAATCTTAATCGCCGATGGTGATTTTTAAGTTCAGCGGTTCTGTTCTGACTCTGTTATTTTGGTTTTTCTGGCAGTCTTAATCGGCAACTCAGGAGCAGTCTTCTTCTTGGTTCTTTGATCTTGATCGGCGACTCAGAGATCAGTTTGTCCTGTTGTTCTTTGGTCTTAATCGGCGACCATTCTTCAATGGTTTTAATGCCTCCGTCTGTGTTTTTGGCTGTGATATTCAATTGTTGACCAATCTAGGGTTTCTTTGCTTGGCCGAATGAGAAAGACTGAATCTTGGGCTTTTGATCTTGGTCCCCCAAGATTCTTGCTTTCGGCCCACTGGATCTTTATACAAAAGCTCTGATACCAATTGTTAATTTTCTTCCCTAATTGTTCGTCAAATCAAATCAATCATCAATCAAGAACGCAAGATTTTACCGTGGTTCGTCGGAAAAATTCTCGACTACATCCACGTTGAACTCCGGAATAAGAAGCTCGCTGCACTAATCAATTTCAAGGTTACACAAGAATCTTGAATCCGTTTACAAACAACAATTTCCCCAATCTCTCAATAAACCATAATCTCTAAAAGTGTCAATCTCTCAAATTCCCAATTGAAGATTACACTAACTTGGACTAAGGAATAGGCTTAACACTTAGCCAAAAATAAGGAGAAACAATTAATGAAAAACCTCACTAATTCTCAACCTAAGTACCCTTTATATATGATGAGCAAATTTATGTAATTTGGACAACGACAAGGATTGCGCCACGTGTCCCTTATCCAACGAATGACAAGGCTTCATATTTTACACCTAGTTTTTAAATCAAAGAAGATTATTAAAGAGATATCGATCCTTAAAGTTGGATGCTGATTATATTAATTTATAGATATTTTTTTACTCTTTTTTTCTATGATTTAAAATCCGGACGACCAAGTCAATTCGACTAGTTGACCTGTGAACCGGTCTTCTGATCGGTTCGGGTGATGACATTGATCTTTATGGATATTGGCCTGATTCAAGATCCGGCGACCCAACCGGTTGAACCGCGACCCCGCCGAACCGATCACAGGTTGGACGGGTTTCTAACTTTTTTTATAAAAAAATTATTCAAATTAAAATAGTAAATTAATTTATTATTATATTTTGTTATAATTTTGGTAAAAATTCTTATAATATCTGAAAACATACTAAAATTAGTGTTAATTATAATTTCTTTTAAAAAAATTATTATTTTTTTATAAATTCATAATAAATAATAATTTATTATTGACTCTTGATCCGATCTCTGAACTTTGACCCTCTCATCATCCTAGATCGATGGACCGTGCTGGGTTTTAAAACATTCCTTTTTTCCTTCATGCATGCCATAATATTTTCATGTAATTTGATCAGTGAATTTTATGCATAATAACCTCTGTTGCATGCTCTCTTCTCAGTTTTCATTCGCTTGAGATTAATTATTGAATGGGTTCATGGCCAAGGGTAGCTTTCAGTTGCAAATGTAGTGGAAAGTAGTTTTTGAAATGGGATTTGTTTAATATAATACTTTATAAATAAAGGATTAATCTAATTTGATTAATGCGAAAGTAGCCTCATTTTCCAAAGAAGCATTTTCTTCCTTATTTTACTTGGAAAGTGGTGCACTTTTCTTTAGGATGCTTTAGAAGTCTCTTTTCAATTAAGAAACCAAAAGAATATGTTGCACACCTTTTTGATATGTGGAGCGCCCTCAATTTCCAAGTGTATACCATATGAATCTGATCATTTGATATGATAATTTCTGATAGATGATTAATTTCGTTTTAAATTTTGATCGATACCCTCTTAAATATTTATTTTAATACCATTTTATCATAATGAAGGAATGGATAAGGGGTTTGCTGGATTAATTGGTTTGTTCATTATTGCTTTTGGATTTTAGATAATATAGTTTGATCAGATGGCAAAGAAATGCCCTAATTATAAAATTCCTGAGATACCAAGTGTTTAAATAAAAGATCAAGTGGCATGTTGCTTGCTGTTATGGAACAAGTTGCCTTAATAAAATGAAAGCAAGAAAGTCTACACTTTCTTCTTTGTTAATTAATTTGTCAAAAGGGAAAAACCCAGAGATTAAGCTGTAGAGATATGATTGAATAATTAATTAAAGAAAGCGTACAGCTTCTAGCAGCATGCATTTTTGTTGTGGCTGGCTATTATTTTTCTACTGGCAGCCACAATAGTGTTGTCCATGTATCTTTCGATTGTTTCTATTTTGAAAAGTGAAGGAAAAGGTCTATCACATGGCTACAAAGATGGAGATGCATCAGTGCAACATAAAATAGCACAAAAACATTTTTGCATATCGATATTATGGAAGTCTTCTCACACTGTCAGCCTATTAATCTAGAAGACTAGCCTAATTAATATTTAATTTTATTGACGACTGTTTTTGTTACAGGGGTAATTTGGGAAAATCACTCGTCGAAAGGGTCTCCCTCAACTGTGAATTTGTTTGGATTGTTGGGAACCAGAAGCAAACTTGACAAGTTAATAGAAAATCACAAAGCACAGAAGATCTAACGTGATTCTGCGGAATAGATCCAACCTACGTCCACGAAGAAAGAAAAAGAGAAAGGAACATTTTTATCACCACCTCATATCAGAATGGATTATAGAACTGTTCTCACATTATCAGCCTATTAATCTAGAAGACTAGCCTAATTAACTTCTAATTAATTTGACATACCATTAAGCTACATGTAAATTAGGAGGCGATTAGTACCTCTTTTTGTTAATTTTCTGTTTGCTTGTGTTTACTGCATGCAATGTTAAGGGTCAAATTAATTCACTATTAATTAGTTCTTTAGAAAAATCGAAGCATATCCCTGATAATCTTGGGCAGTTCCAGGATAACTTCCTCTGTGAACGCAACAGCCGCCTTGTTAGTTAATTGTTGATCACCAGCTGCTGGCTCCCGTTGCTTGCTCAGGGGAATGATTCCCACTACTCTGGATTTTTTATCAGAGTGAGGCCTAGTACAATCATCGGTATCACATTTCTGGAGAAAATCTACAATATAACGGCGGTACCACGTCATCCGTATAATAATCCAATAATTTATTACCATCTGTGCTAAAATATTAATTAAAAACAACTAAAAAAATGAATTTTAAATCATACATGTCATTTACTAATTTATTGGTGATATCACGTTATCCGTACCTCCGTTGCACCAAATTACTTCACATTTCTGACCATTTGGCTCCATTATTTTAAATTATATAGAATTTGAATTCGGAGTGAGCTTTTTATATAATAAAATTTTATATTATATATTTAAATTTTAACCATTCATTATTATTTATGCACGAGATACACTTTTTTTCCTCGAAATTATGCACATTTTTTAAATTTATTGTATGCACAATTTAACAACAATATTAAATATTATTTTGAGAATTTGATTTAATATGTCACCAAGTGGCATGATTTGGTGATGTATGGTTAAATACTTGATCTTTAGGTCCTATGTTTGAATCCAGAAAGTATGTTTCTTATAAAAATTTGGGGCAATCGGAGATTTTACTTGCTCCGTTAAATTCAAAATTGATGATTTAACGACGAAATTTCCAACGATTTCAAAAAAAAAAAAATCGGATTTAATAAATGGCCCGTTTTAATTATTATTAAGTTGTTGGCTCTTTCTATACAAAAGTCTAACATAAAGCCGTAGCTCACTACCTTATCTGCCAGAGAACAATAATGATCTTTATATAATAAATGCAATCACATTAATTGTAAATAATTTGCATTCTCTGAGCTTGGATTATCATTTTTAATATACATACGTACACATAGATTATACAGTAATAGGAAAATCGAGTATATTATGAGAATCAAAGTCTAATAAACTCTCAAGAATTAAATATTACTAGTGTTGGCCTAGTGTTTTGAGCGGTTTGAATAAAATTTAAATGTTATTTTATTATAATAATAAAAAATTTGAGGAAAAATTAATTATGAATAGGATTTGTATTTTTAAATAAAAAAATTCACGGATGACACTTATGCAATATAGAGTTTTGGTAAGTTTATAAGCTAATTTATATTCGCAATACAATATTTATAAATTAATTTATACTTTCAATCAATATTATCTACTAAATAATATATTAAAGGAAAATCCTATATGACATATGTAGAGATTAGGGGTGGGCGCGGTTTTGTTTGGTTCGGTTTTTGGTAAAAACCGAACCAAATCATATTTTACGGTCCGATTTTTTTACCTCTCAAACCAAACCATTAAATAACGGTTTGTTTCGGATTAAAAATTTTTTAAACCAGCGGTTTACGAATTATTCTACTTAAAAAAAAAAAATTTCATCTACTTAAGTGAAGACAAGAAAAAAAACTAGTCTAGCGAACAAATAGTATGAAGTGATACGGTGTAAGATGTGACTCCAGAGAATACATGCACTCAATAGAGGATTGAAAAATGAGGCACAATTAATTTTTGTATTTTTTAAAAATTACCTCGAATAATGATGCTACCATCATTCTAATTAAGAGACAAATCCAACAACTTATTTTCAAGAATAAACCATAAAACAAAAAATTTAAGAATAAAATTATTAACAAATAAATTTAAGAATAAAAGTATTAACAAATAAATTTAAGAATAAAAGTATTAACAAAAAAATATATTAATACAAAAAATTAAGAATAAAAGTATTAACATACTAATAAAAAGAAAACATAAAGTAAAATTAAAAGAAAATTGTAAATCTTTTTATAAAATATATAATTTTTTATTTATAACGGTTCGGTTCGGTTTAGCATCTGAACCGAACCGTAAACCGTTTGGGGTGGGCCAATCCGAACCGCAAACCGAACCGTTAGAAAAAAAAACCGCAAATTCGATCCGGTTTGATTCAGTTTGCGGTTTGATTCGGTTCGGTCGGTATTTTTGCCCATCCCTAGTAGAGATGATGAAATCCAGTGGATTAGTAACCTAATGTAGGTGAGTCAGGTCATTCAGTTAAAAAATGGGAGTCATTATTATTCATTAATGCTTGCTTTGACTCTTTATATTATGTTGGTATAGATCAAATCTTGGGATTAGATATATGATTTAAGAAGGGTTTATCACACTAATAGAAGTTCAATCCAACAAGCAAAAGTGATTTTTCATGGATTTTAGAGTGTGGGCAGGTGGAATGAGACTTCAATGGATGCTTGCTTTTCATGTAAATAAAGCCAATTATGAAGAAACAGATGGTGGGACAAATTCTTAACTGAGACCCTGTATAAACGAAGGCTATTTATTGCCCACACTGAACTGCAGCCAATGAGGCCCATGCCAGAACTGCTGATTAACTTTAGTGCGGAGACCACTCAGTAGGATTAAACGCTAACCTGTTTGAAGAAATTAATGTTGAGAGACCAAGAATCTTAGTATAAATGATGATCAGATTAGGGTTCAAGCCTCCTATATTTCATGGGCCATGATCAAGGCCGAGATTCATAATGGGTTCGCCCATTTGACCTAATAAAAACGCACTTAATTTTGCTATCCGTTAAAATTCAAGAATGCAAAAGTCACTCATCAAACAACTAAGTATTAACATTGTTTTTTTTTTTTTAAATTGTTGGAAACTGAAACCACTCATTTCGAGTTTAAGTGGAGTATGTAAAACTTTCGGCTGTCTCAGACTCTTACAAGAAATGCACCCTCTGAATTCGAAACTAGGACCTCAAGATTAGATCATGAATCTTACACCATCAAGCCACGCTCCTTGGGGACATATTAACATTGTTATGGGTACTAATATATTAAAAATTTATTAAATAAATGATAATTGAGTTATACATGTCTTTTATTTAATAATTAATGATATCACGTCACACATATCTCTGTTACATCAAATAATTACTTTCCACGCATATAAGAGTTCAATTATTCCCCAATGTATTGTGAGATAGAAAAAATTATTTATTTATTTGGAGATAGATACGACTTATTTTAACTCAGTGACATAAAATATATATTTGATTTCAAATTTTATATGACAAAATAAAGTGGCGATTGATTTCAATATTAGCATAAACTATCAAATGAAATGAAGGAAGAAACATAAATAGACAGGATGAAGATGGCTAAAAAAAGGGAAATAAGAGCAATAACTTTGTGTAGGGAGATAGAGAAGCAGAGGGCCCATTGAGGAAGAAGTTGGAGACTGAGAGACAAATACAAATGGAGAAGATAAATTGGGGCCAACAATCACGTGGATTGAGTGGCTCTTGTTGCCATGGAAATTAAAAGCATTGTCAATAAAATAAAATAAAAATAAAATAAAATAAAATAAAAAGTGGAATTTGCAGTAGTAATGTTTGTTAACCCACTTACCACTACTACACTATTATAATTATTCAAACACTATCTTGATAAAAGTGACTTCATTTTCAGCGCATCACTAAATTTTGCTTTTTCTTTTGAATGACTAATCACTGCAATTTGTTCTTTAAAATGGACCCATATCAATCCTATTTGCAACAACATATCTTCATTATTGTTCTCTGATTTGTCAAGTTCAGATAGTTTGATTAATTTTAATTTTTGTAAAATATTTTCTTCATTGATTGATAAATAATGGAGCATGTATCACGTATGAAGAGAACCAGAACCAGAACCAGATTCTGAGATGATGTTTCAAAAAATCCAAAAATATAAATTAAAAAAATAAGAGCAAGAAGATGAGAAAAGAACATGAAGATAATTATACATTTATATGTGATATGTTAGCCATAAATCCCATACTACTCCCAAAAAAACGAAGAAACTATATGCTCACACGCAGAAGAAGTGTCAGCCTCTTAGTGGTTTGCATATTATATTTAATTTAAAAATACTCTCTTTTTTTTTTTTCCAGGAAATTAAAGAAAAATATACTTAACTGTATGTTATTCAATTCATACAAGTTTTGATTACAACAGAAAGTAGTTCGAAATATGTCTTAAATTATTCTCTTCACTTTCGTTTCTTTTGTTGCCCCCGTCGCGACATTTATAAAATCTTGGGTTGGTGAAATCACAAGAAGGGAATCATCTAAGATCGAGAAACTGTTTAAATGATCTTTGTAAGGAACCTATGACACCACTTATCTCCACATTGGTATGATATTGTCCACTTTGGGCCTAAGCCCTCATGGATTTGCTCTTGGGTTATACCCAAAAGGCCTCATACCAATGAAGATACATGTCCATCCTTATATACCCATGATCTTCCCCATATCTAACCAATGTGGGACTTTGGGACTTTGTTTGCACACCCAACAATCCTCCCCTCGAACAAAGGACCACAAAGGACAACTGAGCCTCCCCTCAAACGATCATTCATCCGTCCACTCCATGAAGACCAGAGCATACCGCCTGTCTAACCGAGCACTCACGGATCACGATCAGGGCTCACCACCTTTGTTCGGTATTCCGAGGATTCATCCACATGGCTAACTCCGGGGCATGGCTCTGATACCACTGTAAGGAACCTAGGACACCACTTATCTCCACATTGGTATGATATTGTCCACTTTGGGCCTAAGCCCTCATGGATTTGCTCTTGGGTTATACCCAAAAGGCCTCATACCAATGAAGATACATGTCCATCCTTATATACCCATGATCTTCCCCATATCTAACCAATGTGGGACTTTGGGACTTTGTTTGCACACCCAACAATCTTATAATTATATAATAACATCATAAACATTTTGAAAATAGATAGATATATATAGCTACAATTATTGTTTTGTACGATGTAGACATGATTAAAACCTTATAAGAAACAACACGGTGGCCCATTTTTTCAACTTATTATATTATCAAATATCAAGGATCAGCAAAGAGCCAAGGACCCGTATAAAATGGATATTTGTGGAACTTTATCAGTAGATTTATTAGTTTTAGATTTTTACGGTTGTGTTTTGTAATCAATTTATTTTGTTATTATAATTTTGTATATTATGATATTCTACTCAGAAGTTTGGATTCATTAACTCTTGTCAACATATTGAAAAACTTAATCATCTTCATATAATACCTCAAGAATCACATATAGATTTAAATGTGGTTCTCAATTTCGAACATTTATGTGGATTTCACAGTGCGCATAATTATGTTGTCAGATTTGATTTGACTAAACTTGAGTCTTATGTTATTTTCCTAAATTTATTTTCCAGTTGATATGATTGTATATTTACATCATTCTTGTGTTTTATCTATGAATGAATTTCATATTTGAAAAAAATACCAACAATGACTCCCTCTTATACGTTTGGGAAATCTAAAATAACCAAATATATACACCAATCAACTCGAATGTAATTAATACTTTTAAAATAAATATCAAAAACACAGACATGAGATCTATATAAATTATAGCTGGATTTTTGTTTTAATTTTAACGATGAGTCGAATCCAATATGTTCTATGTGTATTCAAAATTTATCATTAATATATATACAAAACGAGTTATATATCATATTCAGTTATAATTAAATTATTATCGATTAAACTACTAACATAACTCAGTATACACAGTTTGATTCAGCACATATTACATTTCAAATTCATATAATATATATATAGGAAATGATGTATGTACAAATACATCTAATAAAAGAATGACACGGGCACATAAAAATTAAAAATACTTTTTAACTTTATTTATATCCGATATCTTCATATATTTGTATCGCCCCATGAAATCTTTTGATGGAATTGGTCATGATCAGGTGGGTCATCAAGCTGTGATTCTCGAAAATCAAGTAATAGTCGTTGCCTACTGCAAGCTAGGCACCAATTTGTAAAAGAATGCAGCATAGCCATAACACCGATGGATATGAATTATATATGATTGTGTTCTTCATCTTGATGCCAAACACATGATCCCACATCCCACGTGTAATGGTGGAAATATATATAATTAGAGAGAGAGGAAGGCTCTAATTTTATTGTGCAATATGTATGTAATTATTTGATGTAACGGAGACATAAATGATATGGTATCATCAACAAATTAGTAAATAACATATATGATTTAATATGCATATTTTTAATTATTTTTTAATATTTTAACATACTTGACAATAGATTATTGGATTGTTGCACGAATGACGTGATATTTCGATTATATTATAGATTTTTTTGTTTGACCGAATCTAATGGTTATCTACCATGTTTATATATTACCCCGTAAATTTCTCTCGCCAGTAACTTTTCCTCAATAAATTAAATAACATAATCTTAATTTCTCTATAAATTCTATAACACAGTGCCGTAGGACGTAGGCACAGGCACACACTCATATATATATATATATATATATATATATATATATATATATATCCCACACTGGATCTTCAAAATATATATTATTGTGTAGGTATGTCATTGGCACCAAAGCAGTCACCATATAAATAAAATGATTAAGAAAACATAGATTTCAATATATTAAATAACAAGTAATATTAGTATATTGGAATCTATATTAAGGCACCATCTGATGTATAATTTTTTAAGCTTATAAGTTAACATTTAAATAATACATCAAACACATAGTTAACGCTAATTTATGTAAGAGTTTGTATAGAAATAGTGGAAGTAGTCTCACATCTAAAAAGTAAATGGAAGATGAAAGGTTTATAAGTGTTTTCTAAACATTTATATTAAATTGGAAAAAGCAAGGTTTGTGCTTGGGCTTGGGCTTGATGGATTATTAGCTTGGTATTAGATTTAATTAATATATTTAGTATATATTTAATTAAGTCAAAGATGGACCTTGTGCCTCACTGCCTTGGGGATATTGGGCTCATGGGGATTCATTAAATACCTTGCTAACTTAAAACGTTTTTCCTTTTTGAATTTTTGGATTTGAATCAGAAGGATTGTGTCTGATCAACACAACCCTTCTGAGAAACTGGAAAAACATTTGCACCACTTCATCTAAAAAACGTTTTCCATTTTACATATGTATAGGGCGTTTATTGCAGAAAGACATATATAACATTTTGTTTCTGAAAACCCTGTGATCATTGAAAACAAAGTAAACACTCAATAAATTCGTCAGGGATCGAAATTTTCGGTGCAGGAATTTCGGTTTATAGATTGTTGTATCCTTGTGGCAGACGTCCAACGAATTACAAGCACAAGAGTATGGGTGAATTTCTGCTATAGGACATAGCCTTCTGTGCTAGCCTCAATCTATAAAAGTCAGTTTGCTGTTTTTGTTTTTCGGTTACTTGCATTGTAAGTTTCTGTCGATTCTGATTTAATTTGTTGATTAAGTTTCTGTTTTTGGTTCATAAGTTTGTAATTTTGTATATAAGTTTCTATTTCAATAAATTCTATTGCATTCGTTGATTGTTCATTAACAATTTATACTCTCATAAAATTATAATATTATAACATGAGAATTCTAAATTATCTTATACTATAAATTTTGTTTCTTAACTTACAAGTTATTTTATATTCTTAATATAATACTCTCCTATATATTTTATCTTTTAATTTGATTTTATTAATAAATTATTATTATTATTATTATCATTATATATATATATCCAAGACCAACGCGGTACTAATTAAGTACTAATATATATTGTGCAAAATCCCTATCTATCACCATCATTTCCACGATGAAACAATTTCACATGGATGCAGTAAAAGTTGAAGCATCAAGCAATAGCATCTGATATGTGTCCACTGTCACAGATTCAATGGTATCTTTACATTTTCTAATCAATTCAACCTGTAAAATGTACGTAGATCGGTAGATGTAAAAAATATTAAAATTACCATCAAGAAGTGTGGTTTGGTGGCAACGGCTTAAAATTTTGTTATTATGTATTAGGTTCGAGTTCAAGAGTGCATTTCTTGTAAGAATTTGATGCAATTAGGGATTTTATATGTTCCATTTAAATTCGGGTTGGGTAATTTAATGGTGAGATTTCTAACGTTTTCAAAAAAATATTAAAATTATTGCAAATATGAAAAGTTAAAAGAACCAAAAATACAGGATACAAGTAAAAAATATTGGCACGTCTATGGTACCCAATGATACCAAATACCCAATGATACAAACATATTAATTTGACCATTGAATATGCAATTTAAACCATTAAATGATGTCACTGGGCTCTTGGCCCAGTGGTGGACTTGTGCTCTCCCCAATGGGAGAGCACAAGTTCGACTCCTGCAGTGGCAGGGAGTCAAATTTATTTCTCTCAATTTGAGAGTGGTAGATTTCTCCCCATATTGAGTGGGAGTTGATGTTTGTCTCTAGTAGACGTAGAATTCTGGATGTACTTCAATGTTTGTATTCAATATTCCAGTAGATTTCAGATTATATATCTGTAGATTGTATTGTAATCAAAAAAAAAAAACCATTAAATGATTACTTTATTTTTATTAATGTATATTTTTTTAGTGTTCATCACACTACTCAACCAGTTTATTACTAGTCTCTAATAATTTAAGCGAAAACTTTTAACACTTAAAAGGGTTTCTTTAAGTGCTACCTCCAATAAATTAGATAACTGAATATTATAAAATTTTTTGTTGGTTGCCAGTCAACCTTCTCCACCGAAAGCAAAAGGAGAAGCTGGCAGTGAGTAGGCAAACCGCGTGGCACTGTTCACGCGGTTGCCAACTATAAAATGAGTGTTCTGAGTCCATTAATTGTATCCCATGTGTGTGAGAGAAGTGTGTGAGGTTTTGTGAGTTTTTCTTTGTGTAAAACTTGTGTATTATTCTTGTGGTAATAATACGAATTTCGGTTTTTCCTCAAATTCTCTAAAGTGATCGTGTTTTCACAACAAGTGGTATCAGAGCTTTGGTTTGCCATTGGGATCGAAAAACCGGTGACCGGAGCTTGGTTCGGAAAATTCGAGTTCCGGCAAAGTTGTTAAAAATTCATTTTGAGGGTACCATCAGCAAGTTCACGTCGAGACGAGCACGGTGGTATTTTCCGGTGACCGAACCGACGTCCCAGAATCCCTCACGCGCCGCACGCGCCGTCCAGAGGCTCTTCACGCGCCCCACTCGCAACACGCGCCTCACGCGCGCCAGAGGTTGAAGACGATCCGCGTCAGCATCACGTCAGCGACACGTGTCAGCCACGTCAGCATACGGGTCCCACACGCCACGTCAGCTTGCCACGTCAGCACGCCACGTCACCTTGCCGCGTCAGCTGCCACGTCATCTGCCACGTCAGCAAAGCGGGTCCCACCTGCCACGTCAGCACTGCCACGTCAGCAGCCTGGTAAATTTCATTTAGCCCCCTGAAGTTTTGAAATTTACAGTTTTGCCCCAGAAGTTTTAGGAATTTACAAATCAGCCCCTGTGTCGGATTTAGACCAAAGAAGTGTCTATTCCACCATTTTCGACCGTTCCGGACGCAACGGTGACCTCCGATTTGTGAAATTCAGACCCGATTTTAGTGTATTCCCATTTTAAACTTTAAAACTTAAAATGGAGATGGAGGATTCTCATTCTGGTGCAATGATTAAGTTGGCTGCCACTAATTACTCCCTATGGAGACCTAGGATGATAGATTTTTTACATTGTAAAGATCTGTTTGATGTCATCGAGTTTAAGGGAGAGAAACCAGAGTCTGTTAAGGAGTATGACTGGAACAAACTCAACAGCAAAACTTTGGGTCAGATTAGGCAGTGGATTGGTCATAGTGTCTTTCACCACGTAGCACAGGACACAGATGCTTATGAAATGTGGAGGAAATTGGAAGACATGTTCCAGGCCTAAAACAGCTCGGAATAAGGCCTTAATAATGAGGCGATTGGTGAATTTGAAGCTACGGAGTGGAACTTCCGTTGCAGAACACACCAACGAGTTCCAGAGCCTGGTGAATCAGTTGTCTGCAGTAGACATGCAACTGGCAGATGAAGTTCAAGCCCTCTTACTACTCAGTTCCCTTCCTGATAGCTGGGAGACTGGTGGTTACTCTCAGCAATTCCGCTCCAGGAGGTAAAGTTACCATGCCTATGGTAAAGGATGCCTTGTCAAATGAAGAAGCCAGAAGAAAAGACGTGGGCTCAGATCAAACAGAAGCCCTTGTCTCGGAGCAACGAGGAAGACAACATGAGAAAATCAAGGTGGAGAGGAGAGAGAAGAGGCAGAAGCAAAAGCAGGGGCAGGTCCAAGGACGGGAAAAAGACATACAAGTGCTTCCACTGTGGCATAGAAGGCCACTTGAAGAAAAATTGCCGGAAACTGCAACGGGAGCAGGAGCAGGGAAGGGACAAGGCAATAACCAGCCGAAGAAGAATGATGCGGAGACACTAGTAGTTACTACGGTGGATGTAGCTATATGCTCCGGCCGAAGGAAGAAGCATGCCTTCACACCGCAACTCAGGATGTCGAGTGGGTGGTAGATACTGCAGCATCCTACCACGTCACTCCTCACAGAGATTTCTTCACAACATACAAAGCAGGAGACTTTGGAGCAGTGAAGATGGGGAATACCAGTTCTTCTCAGATAGTGGGAATTGGTGAAGTACAGTTGCGGACAAATGCAGGGTATACAATAACCCTGAAGGAGGTCAGACATGTTCCAGAACTTCGGCTCAATTTACTCTCGGGGGTAGCTCTTGACAGACAGGGCTATGCTAGCCACTTCGGCAACGGTACCTTTCGGATGATAAAAGGTGCCATGGTAATCGCCCGAGGACATATCTGTGGAACTTGTATAAGACTCATGTGAAGAATGTGCAGAAAGCCTCAATGTAGCTGAACGGGAGGCTTCTCAGAATCTGTGGCACCAGAGACTCGGTCACATGAGTGAAAGAGGGTTGTCTACCTTGACAAAGAAGGATCTAATCACCGTCTCCAAGAATGCTACTCTGGATCCTTGCAATCACTGTCTATTTGGTAAGCAACACAGAGTCTCTTTTAATTTCTCTTCTACGAAGAAATCAGAGTTACTTAGTCTGGTGTACTCTGATGTATGTGGTCCCTTGGAGGTGAACTCATTGGGCGGTAACAAATTTTTTCTGACTTTTATTGATGATGCTTCTCGGAAAGTTGGGTGTATTTTCTGAAAACAAAGGATCAGGTCCTGGATTATTTCAAACTGTTCCATGCCATGGTTGAGCGTGAAACAGGGAAGAAACTGAAGTGCCTTCGTACAGACAATGGAGGCGAATACACTTCCAGGGAGTTCGATGCCTACTGCGGAAGTCATGGTATTCGACACGAGAGGACTGTTCCACGCACCCCACAACACAATGGTGTCGCTGAAAGGATGAACCGCACCATTATGGAGAAAGTCAGAAGCATATGATCAGTATGGCCAAGCTGCCAAAGCCATTCTGGGGAGAAGCTGTTCGTGCCGCCTGCTACCTGATCAACAGATCACCATCTGTACCGTTGAACTTCGAGATTCCGGAGAAAGAAATGTGGTCTGGTAAGAATCCTTCATATTCTCACCTCAGAATATTCGGATGTTTAGCATTTGCACATGTATCCAAGGAGCTCAGACAGAAGCTCGATGCAAGGACTACTCCATGCATCTTCATAGGCTATGGAGACGAAGAATTTGGATACAGGTTATGGGACCCGAAGGAAAGGAAGGTCATCAGAAGCAGGGATGTAGTGTTTGAAGACCAGACTTGAAGACCAGACAATAGAAGACATTGAAAAGCCCAAGATGCCTTCTAGAACCAGTGCCGATAATGTTGATGAAAATCCAGACACAACCCCAGCACCAACACCAGTGGCCACAGATGATGGGGTGCAAGACAACATACCAGAAGCAGAACCAGAGGAGGAAGAAGGTATTGAGCAGGGGGAGCTGCAGCCTGCTCCATCAGAGGCTTCGAGTTCATCCACAGATCCGGATGACAACAGACAGCCAGAACCTCCAGTACGAAGATCCGAGAGAGGCCGGATTCCATCAGCCAGATACTCAGGATCAGAATACATTCTGCTTACTGACGAGGGGGAGCCAGAAACCTTCAACGAAGCAGTATCTCATAAGGACAAAGACAAATGGCTGCACGCAATGCAGGATGAGATGGAATCTCTGCAGAAGAACAACACTTATGAGATAGTCAAGCTCCCACATGGAATGAAGGCACTGAGGAACAAATGGGTATTCAAGCTCAAGAAAGATGGCAGCGGAAAAGTGGTGAAACACAAAGCTCGGCTAGTGGTCAAAGGATTCCTACAGAAAAAGGGGATTGACTTTGATGAGATTTTTTCACCAGTGGTAAAGATGGCTTCAATCCGAGTTATCCTAGGATTGGTAGCCAGACTGAACTTGGAGCTTGAACAGATGGATGTCAAAACAGCATTTCTTCATGGTGATCTGAATGAAGAAATCTACATGGAGCAGCCAGAAGGATTCAAGGTTTCAGGTAAAGAAAACCTTGTTTGCAAGCTGAAAAAGAGCTTGTACGGGCTCAAGCAAGCACCGAGGCAGTGGTACAAGAAGTTCGACTCATTCATGGTGGGTCAAGGCTACAAAAGAACTGAAGCAGATCAGTGTATATACATTCAGAGGTTTCCAGATGGAAATTTCGTTGCTCTTCTACTGTATGTAGATGACATGTTGATTGTTGGACAAGAAGCAGCGAAGATCAGCCAGCTGAAGAAGGAACTCTCCAAGGCTTTCGACATGAAAGACTTGGGACCAGCTCAACAGATTTTGGGAATGGAGATTGTTCGTGACAGACAGAACAAGAAGCTGTGGCTTTCACAGGAGAGGTATATTGAACGGGTAATCAGGAGGTTCGATATACAGAAAGCCAAACCAGTCAGCGTTCCGCTAGCGCACCATTTCAAACTGAGCAAGAGTTCGTGCCCCTCATCCAAGAAAGAGATAGAGGAAATGTCAGCAATACCGTATTCTTCAGCAGTTGGAAGCCTAATGTATGCAATGGTTTGTACCAGGCCAGATATTGCACATGCAGTTGGTGTAGTGAGCCGTTTTCTCTCTAATCCTGGAAAACAACACTGGGAGCAGTCAAATGGATTCTCAGGTACCTGAAGGGTACAACGAAGTTTCGTCTGTGTTATGGGGGAGCTGATCCGATCTTGGAAGGCTATACAGATTCAGATATGGCGGGAGATCTTGATGGTAGGAAATCTACATCAGGATTCATTTACACTTTTGCAGGGGGAGCTGTGTCATGGCAGTCAAGATTGCAGAGGTGTATCGCATTATCCACAACAGAGGCTGAGTACATTGCCATAGCTGAGGCAGGAAAAGAAATGTTGTGGCTAAAGCGGTTTCTCCAAGAGTTAGGGATCAGACAAACAGAATACAAGATACACAGTGACAGTCAGAGTGCTCTGGACTTGAGCAAGAACTCAATGTATCATGCCCGGACGAAACACATTGACATTCGCTATCATTGGATACGCGAAGTGATGGATCAACAACTGCTGAGACTAGTGCCATACAGATGAGAATCCAACCGACATGTTAACAAAGGTGGTTTCCCGAGACAAGCTAGAGTTGTGCAGAGACGCAACCGGGATAGCTTACAGATGATGTTTTTCAGATAACCTAGAACTACGATTGGCTTGATCCCGATTCAGGGTACGTAGGCAGTCATTCAGATGCAGCCAGGGGAGGATCCTTTTGGAGGATCCGGTTTTGGATGATTGATGGTCGGCTCAGATTTCTGGGAAATCTTCACCGATGGGGAGATTTGTTGGTTGCCAGTCAACCTTCTCCACCGAAAGCAAAAGGAAAGCTGGCAGTGAGTAGGCAAACCGCGTGGCACTGTTCACGCGGTTTGCCAACTATAAAATGAGTGCTTCTGAGTCCATTAATTGTATCCCAATGTGTGTGAGAGAAGTGTGTGAGGTTTTGTGAGTTTTTCTTTGTGTAAAAGCTTGTGTATTATTCTTGTGGTAATAATACGAATTTCGGTTTTTCCTCAAATCTTCTCTAAAGTGATCGTGTTTTCACAACAATTTTCACTTACAACCCACGATCATATGTTATCGTGTATGTTGATAATATATGTCAAATGAGCATATGGAAATCAAACTTAATCAATATTGTGGAGAATTCACAAATTTAAATGATTCAAAAAGAAATGAACAAAAATAACTTATTACGAATAATCTTCTCTTATATTTTGCAGGGTTTTAATTCGCTGTAGACAATCTCATTATGATTGACACAGTTAATATTTTACCTCATATTATATGAGAGAGTAATTTAAATCAAGATTAATTATTGACAAACTTTGTTACCGCCTTTATGAATGATTTTATATAATTTGGCATAATTGAGTACATATCTGAACTTATTATAGACAAATGTTGTCACCACATATATGGTTGGTTTTATATGTTTTAATATAATTAATTCATGAAGTAAATTAACTTGGTAATAATGAAAATTTATATATTATAAGAAGTAAGATTTCTCTATATTAGCGTGAGTAGCTAATTTCATTATGTTTGGGTAAATGGTGAAACTCTTAATATGAGAAAATAATTATGTTATATATATAAATTATAATATGAAAGCTAATATTTAATATTCTCTTATATTCTGTGGGTGTCTTGATTCGTTGCACATAATCTCATCGTGATTGGCAAAGTTAATACTTACCTCATATTATATGAGAGTAATTTAAATTTGAACTAATTATTAACAAATTTTATTACCGCATTATGGATGGTTTTATATAATTTGGCATAAATGAGTACCCATCTAGACTGTAAACTGCAATTAAATGAACTTGAAGAGTGAATGAATGATTCATATGAGAATGCGAAAATTTATAGAGCTAAAACTAAGGTCTTTCGTGATAGTCAAACTTCACGAAAAATATTTGAAGTTGATCAAAAAAAATTTGCTTTATAATTCTCATCTTCATTTATTTCCTGAAAAATTGAAATCAAAATGGAGTGGCCAGTTTATTATGAAACATGTTTACCCGTATATATAGAGCTATTTACATTGAGAATCTTAGGGATTGTGATGTATTCAAAGTAAACAAACAAAGTCTAAAATAATTTTTGGAGTGTTCAAATTTTCAAGAGTCTCTTTTAGTATTATTTCGCCTACATAATAAATAAAAATATATAAATCATAGATTTAATTATTATTTCACAAATGTGCTAAATCAATAAAATTGATGAAACTATAAGTGTAAAATGATTACTTTCTATTTATTAATGTACACTTTTTTAGTGTTTATCATTAAATATACAAACTTTATCAATAAATATTAAATTTATTTTAATTTTTTAAGGATTTTATGTTTATTGGTAGAGTTTACATATTTAATGATTTATGTTATATGTTCAATAGTTAAAATAACATATTTGTCAATCTGTACTTAATGATTTTTGAAACCCTTCATACTATATAGTGGCCAAAAAACATTGTTACTCTCTTTGGTTGCCTGTAAATAAATTTATTTATGGTTTGCTTTTTTGCCTGGAGCATCGTGCAATAGCTAAAGCCTAAAGCTTTCGTTTGGGGTGAGGATGAGTAAATGACAATTTGTTGATTTAAAAGAGCAAGTAAATATAGGGAAATTATATAAAGTGAGTAAATTTTATGCACTTTTTTTTAAATAGTCATATATATATATATATATATTATCCATTAAAATCAACAATACCATAAAAATACTAAAATATCCCGATGACACAACAACATCATAATTTTTTATCTCTTATTCTTCTACTTCTTTTTATGCGGATACTATAATTTTTTCTTCTTCACTCTTCCTCTTTTCTCCATCTTATTCTCTCTGAAAGTCACTAAAATAAAAGATGAAACTGAAAAAAGAATTTCACTTAGGCAATAGAATGACGGAGATTAAATATGTAAGATTTTATTAAAAATCGTAAGAAGTAATGAAACACACAAGGTGTTCGGTATGACTTGGTGGTGTAGGGTTCAAGATCTCACCTTAAGATCCTGAGTTCGAATCCATGGAGTGCGTTTCTTATAAGAGTCTAGGCCAGCTGAATGTTTTACTTGTTCCGCTTAAGCCCGGAAGTGGTGGTATGGCGGTGGGGTTTCTAAAGATTTAAAAAAAAAAAGTGTTCAATAAAATAACAATCTTAGGTGGGTATACACTATAGTTGTGTGACGACACTCATTACATCGCCATTTTGATATGCGACGGGTGTGCAACGACACCCATCACACAATCATTATTTTTTACTGCTATGAGTTGGTTTCAAGAATAATTTTGTCCAAATGGAATTTATTTAGCTAATTGGGTAATAAAAACATAATAATGACTACTTGTGCTATATATTATTTTTTTACTTGCTTTTTATAATTTCATGTAAATATATAGTCCGACAAAATGATGTGATCCAGAATGAGTTCTGTTTGTTGGGCCAAGTTAACTTGAAGTTGTGGCTGATTGCATGGCTTAGTCAGATTGGTGTATTTGGGCCATTTTGGTGGATTTGGAAGATTCATTGGGTTCTGGAGTTTGGTCTATGCATGAGACTTTATATGAAAGATTTATTATGTCTAAATCAAGAATGAAATGAGTTTTGGATGTGTATGGGCTACCTTGATTTATTTTCGGCTTTATTTCCGAATGGTGCATTAGCAGTGGTGGGATTTGCACAGTCTTCGTATTTTGGACATAACTTTCTCGTCCGATGTCCGATTTTGGTGATTCAAGTTGCATTGGAAAGAGAACTCGTAGATCTACAACTTTGTGGCTTACATTAAAGTACAGTTTAGAAGTAATCTTGGTCAAAATGAGGACGCAACATATCCCTATAGTTTTTATATTTTATATTTTTTTAAGGTTATGTGTTGTTTAAGTGTTGGGCTAAACTTTAATTATATTACAAAGCCCATGCACGAAATTTTCAAGTATTTTATATGTTATTGGGTTTATTTTATTAGGGTTTTATTATATTTGGGTAGAATTAGGGTTAGTCACCTATTTAAATGGGCATTATTTATTGTAATTAAAAATTAACTAAGAACATATCTTTTTACAAAATAAATTGACTTGTGTCATCTTGAGGAAGTGGATTCTTCCTTGGTTTTACGGAACAAAAGTTTATCAACGTGTGGCAAGCGTTGTGGCGCTGTATCGCTGTTCAAGACTCTCCAAATAAATAAGGAAAGGTTCTTAAGGTCAAGGTTCCTTAAGGACTAGACTTGATCTTAGAATGATTTTGTTATTACAAAATCAAGATTCGCAGTTCTTGGGGCTTAGAACACGTGGAGGAGTTTGCTTGGCTTTGTTCCAGGCAGGTTTCTATCACAAAGGGTACCTTCATCGCCTTTTTCCTAGAAAAATCAATTAATTAGTTGCATACGGATTTTATTTACTTTGGAATGAGTAATTCTTTGTTTAATACAACCGATTGTTACCGGTGATCCAATATCATCAAATGATCAAAATATAAATATATATAATTATATAAAATATAATTATTATTAGTGAAATTGTCATTTTTCATATGATAAATAAGTAATTATCGTTTATAACGAAAATTTTGAATTTATTCTATTTTACTCGTACAATTTGAAAATTGTCCCCTTTTCCATTTGGTAAAATAAAAAAGTATACAAATTATCCGTTTAATTTAAGAAAAATTATCCGTTTTTCCATCTTATAAAAGTGAAAAATTAACATATTTGAAACTTCAAGTGGATAAGAGAACATTTTCGAAGTTTTTGTGATAAATAGTACTTAGGTGGAAAATAATAGTTTCCTTTATGGCTCCAAGGGATATAATTTGGTGGCAAAAGGGCTTAGGACTTGGTTCTAAGGTCATGAGTTCGAGTTCAGAGAGTCAATTTCTTTGTAAGAGGCTGGGGGTAACAGATGATTTTACCGGCTTCGTTTAATCCTGTGTGAGGTGGTTTGGCGGCGGGATTTCCATGGAAAAATAATAATTTCCCTTATTATTTAAATTTAAAAAAAAAAAAGATATGTGGATCCACCCACATGCGATGGTAAATTTCCAACATTGTTTTACTTTTGTTTTTATTTTGTAGGAGTAATTTTTTTCTTCGGACGATAGAAGATATGTGTAAGGGAATGATATATCTAGTTTTGAAAGATAATGTTGAGTTTTGGAGCTTTCTATAAGTTTATTTATTTTCCTTATAATAAACTGTATATGGATTGTTGTAAATATTTATGTTGTGTATTGCGTATAATGTGTAATTATTATAAATTTTATATTCACCAATATTAATAGACATTGGACATTCAGACTAATTTATAAAGTACTTCAGCTCATTCAGAAGACAAGATTTTGGTGTAAATCCTTATTTGGATCCAATCATTTTGACGATTGAATTAATCCATTTAAGCCTCAAATATCCAGTTAGGTTGTGCCATTAAAGAGTTATCTAATTTATACTGTAACGTTAAAAAAAATCCACTTCAATTAATTCAGAATCATGTACTAATAATGAATTTAACATATACAATAAAATATAGATAATAAATTAATACTCTTTGGACTAAGAAAAATACATCAATTAAGTGAAAATTTTCTGTATCAAAATTACAAGCTAAATGTACATTTAAATAGGCCTTTATAAATCACAAAATAACTTAAATAAGGAAAGTTAAATAAATTATACTATTTAAAGAAATCCTAATTGGCTACTGAGACTAAATCTTAAAGTAAATAAGACTTAAAATTTCATACATAAGTTTTTTAAGTAACATTAGAGTTCAGTTCAATACTTAAACTTAACATATAACCTAAAGCTATATAGATTTATTGCGATCGAATTTTGACCAGGAAATAGTCCAAGTCTATCTTTGACTTAAACCACAAAATTGTAAATCTTTGAGTCCATTTTCCAACATAACTTGAATCACCAAAATCGGATTAAGAAAGTAATGGTCAAAATAAGAAAATTGCGTAAATCCCGCCATCATTACTTAGGTAGTATTCTCTTGAAGATCTTGGACTTTTATAGCCCAATTCCTCAAGCCTCTTCTTGAAAAATATGAATTATCTATGATTGGATCTTGGTGTTTCCTTGACCTTAATACTTGAACTTGATCTTCTCTTTAATTCGGCCAAAACCATATTTTTCTTGATAGATTTTGCCGATCTTGGGCTTTTTTTAATTTTAGAACTTTAAATCTTAAATAAAACCAAAATCTTGTAATCTGGACCACGTCAATATTAGTGTAGGTCTTGTGAATGTAAAAAATTATTAATATATCACGTTGAGTCCTTGACCTAAGCAAGGACAAATAAAAAATAATTTCATTAAAAATAATTTTTAACTAAAATATTTGTGAAATATTGTTTCATTTCTTCAATGTTCTCAATTAGTAAAGTAGGTGCATTTATTTCCTTTTAAGTTATACTAATATAGAGTCCGCACTTTGTGCGACTTGGATATATATTTTAATTATTGATATTGTAAATATTCTTAATCTTGTTGGTTTAATAGTTTAAATGAGACAATTGATTTACTTATACATAATATTTATATCTCATCTGTTTATCACTCAGTTCTCAAATAATATTTATAATTTACCGTGTAAGAGCTAATAGTTAGAGTCTTCATCTTGTAACTCAGTAAATAATAAAAAATTCATGAAATAACAAAATTTATAAAAATAATTCAAAATAAAATAACAAATAACAATACACTCAAAAATCCAAAAAATTTATCAGGTTTTGTGAGCGGTTATTATTTAGGTTTATTATTTTAAAAGGAGATTATATGTTTATATTGTAATACATTTTTTATTTTAATAATTTTTTATTTTAATTTATAATTTAATAATAAAATATTATTAATTGTATATATTAGGTACCATATATATATATATATTAATAGAAGATTATAATATATTTTCTTATTAATAAAAAAATTAGAGAGGTTTTTTATTTAGAAAAAAATATAATTGTAAAAATATTTTATTTTTATAATTTAATAATAAAAACTTAATTGTAGTGGTTAATTGTAGAGATTAAGTATCACATATGTTTTTTATTTTAATGAGGGATTATAATATATGTTATTATTATAATATGTTTCTTTATTTTAATTTTATAATTTAATAATAATAAATTCAAATATTAATTAATTTAATAGGTTTCTTACTTTAATAGTAGAGATTAAGTGTCACATATGTTTTTTTATTTTAATGAGAGATTATAATGTATTTTCTTCTGATAATAGGTTTCTTTATTATAATTTTATAATAATAAATTCAAATATTAATTAATTAAATAATTTAATATGTTTCTTACTTTAATAGTAGAATATGTTTTTTATATTATAATGTGTTTCTTATGTTAATAATTTATTATTTTAATTTTATAATTTAATAATAAAAATAATTTTATAAATATTTTAAATTTATAATTTAATAATAATAAAATTAATCGTATAGATTATGTTAATTGTAGATAACTTAATAGTACTTTTTTATTTTAATACGATATTATAATATATTTTATTATTATAATAGAATTATTATAATATTATAATATATATTTTTATTATAATATGATTTTATTTAATATATTTATTAATATAATTTTATAACTTTAATGTGAAGTCGCATGTGGCGCGATAAAAAAACTTAAAAATGTTTAACTTATATATATGTTTAATGAAAAAAAAATGAATAACAAACAAAATCATGATTAAATGGAAATAAATTTATAATCAAAATGATGTCAAATAAACAAATTAAAAGGCTAAAATAATATGTTTTGATGATTATTTTATATTCATTTAATTTCTATATTATTACTCATATAATGAATGCTCAACAACTAGTACATATATATAAGACACAAATTTTTTTTTTTTTTTTTTAAAAAAGACACAAATAATGCCATGAAACTCCAACAGAAATTGAATCAATTTTTGATTGGAAAAAAATGGCTTGTTATGAAAAATCAGAAGCATATGCTGAGAAATGGCCCCGGACCCATCTCACAAAGATGCCTCGCAAATTTGTATTATATCGCCACTCTATGAATTCTTCTTTTCAGTGTCTTGTATTTTTCAACATTGTTCAATAATTTGTGTAAAGAGACAGTATATCATGAATATTAAAATTAAAATTCTTTCAACTTTATATTGCTAAAAACAGAAAGTTTTGATAATCCCAATATATGCCGAATCAGAAAAAGTGACAATTGTAAAAGAAAATATTCAGAGATTTTAATGGTCACAGGAAAAAAATGATCAAAAACACTAAATTAATAATTTGTTCTTATGTAATTTATAATTATGTTTGCTGTTTTATGTGGCAAAGCTCACCATCATCAATAAAAATAAATAGTAATACATAAATAAAAAATTATAAAATCACAACACTTATTTAACAACAATGTAATTTTGATGAGTTTTAAAATATGAGAGAGAAAATGAAAAAATGATATTAATTTTAAAAAGTAACAAGATTTTTTTATCATTTGTTAGTGAACAAACAACAGCGAGGGGTTTAGTTCCATTACCATATACCTTCTAAATTTAGTCTAATATATGTTATCAATTGTGTTGTTTTTAGGCTTCCACATGCACGAAACTGGTTTTAATGGTCAATTTTTACAGGTCTAATTCTGTGGTTAATTAAATATCAAAAGCAGACGGCTGCGGTGCAATTAATTAGTTTATTCAATTGAATATAATGCACTTATTTAATTACTTTTCGGGCCCCATATGATCGAATTATCAATTCAAAGCAATAATAAATCATACTGTCATCATTTTATGTCATGCATGCACTGTCATCAACTTCTGTCATTTCATTTCATTTCATATTCAATGTGTATGCCCTCAAAAACCTGAGGGGTGTTGCTAACATACCCTTAGGTATCTGATACTCAAAGATTGTTAGATTTAAAAAAAAAAAAAATTAGAGTAACTAGTTGTAACTTACTCAAAAAAAAAAAATTTTAATTATTTTTTATTAAATAAATTATAAAATATTAATAAAAAAAAATTATAAAAAAAATTTAGTGTAAGTTTTTAAAATATATTTTTATAAAATACTGATAAAAATAAAATAATTTAAAAAATTTAATTTTTTAAAATACTGAAAAAAATAAAATAATATAAAAATATATTGCATATTGATTGGTGAAAGTTGCAAGTTTAATGGTAGAAGTTGCATATTCAATTGTCATAGTTACATGTGCGAATTTCGAGGCAGATGCAATTGCATGTTATTGCTAAAGTTACAAGTCCAATGGTTTCATTTTGCATGTTTATTGCTAAATGTTTCATCTTCGAAATATTACATATTTATTGATGAAAGTTGCAAGTCTAATGGTAGAAGTTGCATATTCAATGGCCATAGTTACAGGTATGATTTTCGAGGCAGATGCAATTGTATGTTATTGCTAAAGTTACAAGTCCAATGGTTTCATTTTGCATGTTTATTGCTAAAGGTTTCATCTTCGAAATATTGCATATTTATTGATGAAAGTTGCAAGTCTAATGGTAGAAGTTGCATATTCAATGGTCATAGTTACATGTGCGAATTTCGAGGCAGATGCAATTGCATGTTATTGCTAAAGTTACAAGTCCAATGGTTTCATTTTGCATGTTTATTGCTAAAGGTTTCATAGTGTTTATTACAGTTATGGAATACGAATTTAACATCATGAATACGTTTATTCGTTACTGAATCGTTTTATTATTTTCTTTGATCAATTAATATTAAATTTGGTTATAATTAATAGTAATACGGATATTCACTAAAGTTAATGAGCATGGAGGAAAATTTGTTATAAGTTTTTTTATATAATATTTTTTATTTCATATCCCTCATATGAAATGTATTTAGTATGAAAATTAATTTTTATTAGTTTTCGTGTATGATTTGTTTTATTATTTTCTTTTATCAGTTATTGGTAGTGACAACAATTTTTTTGGAATCTCTTCACAATGCTGTTACGAAAACTGCACATGGTGGCCTTACTCCATGTAGTCTTTTATTTCGTTATTGGATGACATTTCTTTTGTTGTAATTAGTACGTAGTAAGCATGATGGATGTTGTAATGGCAATTTTTTTGGAACCTCTTCACAGTGTTGTTACGAAAACTGCACATGGTGGCATCATTGCATGTAGTCTGTCATTTCCTTCTTGGATGACATTTCTTTTGTTGTAATTAGTACGTATTAAGCATGATGAATGTTGTAATGGCAGGTGTTGACCTCAAACCAAAAATCATTGTAATGGAAATGTCTCATAATTTTGGAAATGTTTTTATTGGACCTGAGTTTATGCTTAATTTTTGGAATGATTTTATTTTTTTACTGGCTCCTTAACTAGCTAATACATAAAATTTATGAACAATTTTTGGTCATTGTTGGAAGGTTCAGTGGATTGATGAAGTGAACAAAATTGAATACCAAATTTTGAAAGTTGTTCACCGAATTGTTTAATGCAATCATTGGCTAATTTAAATGAGACATATAAACATAGAAAATTAGAAAATGTTGTTGATAGATGCTTAAAACAAAAGCTAAACTGATGACTAAAAACAATGCCCCAATTCTTCATGCACTGGTGCATTAACAGCATTGCAACACCACTCAAATTTTTTCTCCCATTGAACAAATTTTTTTATTTCCACGGCAGTCCACTGCATGATAGGCCAACCATTCCTCGGTAAAGACAGCTGGTAAGTAAAATACGACATATAGAAAATATGCCGAAACAAAGAAATGTCATAATCATAAACATGGACTGCATGGTGGTAACACAAACATGACGAAATTAAAGAGATCAAATGTTATTCATTTCATACCATTAAAAATAAAACACATCCTCTAATTGAAGAAGTTTTGTTTTCATTGACCTTCTTCACTCCATTCCATAAAAACTGTAAACACCAGGTTGCCCAATTTTTAAATCTAATGGAGCTGACATCTTTCAATGCATGCAGGTAATATGGGTTGATGTACGCGGCAATAGTAGGACATAGGATAGTACTGATAACAAACAAACAAAAAAGAATAGAGAATTCATCATCTGCAGTGGTAATACTGCTTAGTCTCTCAATCACAATTGCTATTGGGATCCCTTTCTTACTAGTACAATACCAGGCTTTTAACTCAGCTATGTCCTTGTCGTCCCCGTAAGTCTCAAAGTTCGAACCCCCATCCTCAATACCAATAATTGCAGTAAAAGTATCAACACTCATACTGTATTCAGTTCCATTAAGTGTTATTATCCCCATCTCCGCGTCACATTGTTTAACCAACCATCTACATAACTCTTGTCGCACTCTCCCACATCTGAGACCCAAGAGGCTTCCAAATCCAAGCTCTCTTATAGCTTCTTCTTGTTCAACAGTAAATGTGGAAACCATTTTCGAGAAGCGAGTGACACTGCATCTTGATATTCCTCTATAGTCAGGGTCTTTCTCTTCTACCTTATCCACTGGATCACGTAATAATCCACGAGGCCACTTTTCGTGGTTGACAGATTCCTTATTATACTTGTTCACAAAAGCAACTTTCTGTTCCAAGGTCATTTTCTTCCAATTCGTTCATATGTGACCTTTTATCTATAACCCAATAATATAGTGAAATCAAAAAATATATATAAGGTTAATAAATCAAACTATAAAGTTAAATAACAAAGAAAAGTTAAATAGTTGATTGCATACCTCTTTGGTCACTTTAAGACCTTCTTCTTTCAGCCGCTTTGCTTCAGACTTGCTGTCGAGACAAGTCAAATTAATTTTGTATGTACATCATCAAATAAACTTATTTAACTATTGACACTATTTGGTTAACTAGTAACTTACTAATAATAGCACCATGCGTGCTTGCCCGGTCCATGCGGTTGTTCGTTCGTTTCAATCCTCTTTTGTTTAACCATGATGTTTACAACCAATGACAGAGATGATGGACTACGAATACATCAACAATGATAAGTAAATTAATATAAAGTTGGAAAAAAGCTTGACAACCACAAAGATCAAAGGTTAATTTAATTTAAATAGAAGAGCTTTTATATCTTCTATTGGAATCATGAAGATCAAAGGTTAGGTTAGGTTAGAATATAAGTGATTTAACTTAAATTAACAAAACTTACAGATTACACTAAAGCCAATATTTAATTAAGCCAAGATTATTCATGCATAACATGATCACCACATTCATACACACACACATATAAATATATTTAACTAATCCAATTCGTTCCCAAACTTATTGATATTTACGCAATCGACGACCACTTAGCAATGAAACCTCCAATATAAAAGTCCACAGCTGCTTCTTTACCGCATATGGTTTATTTTCTATTCCTTTACAGTTCATTGAAAAAAATTTCCCATGTGGGGCAATGCATACCATAGAACAAAAAAAGCATTCAAGATTGTGAGCATTAAAAGCCTGATGCTCCAATGATATGAACAGTACAATATTTCATAAAAACGGAATACCAAACGTGTACACATTACAATGTTTCATAAAAACAGAATACCAAGCGAAATATTTCATAAAGAAAGAAACATAATTATCAATGGCAAAGTTTAGTAAAGTATGTTAGAAATCACTAATTAAAATTCCATGCATAACACATTACAATGTTTCTAGCAATTTCAGTTAAAAAAAGGCAGACATAAGCCATTTTAATTTAAATTAACTTGTTTCACATCATGTACTTAAAACCCCAAATTTAAAAAGCAGAAATCGATAAAAAAAAAATATAAAAATGATAAATATTTGGTTCATAATTTATCTTCAGAGCCTTACAATAATTATGCCTTCAATCCTCCAATCCTTCTACTTAAAAACCGACTTCAATCCTCCAATCATTCTACTGAAAAACCCAAATCTGAATGCGAGTTTTCTGCATTCAAATAAAAAAGGAGCATTGATAAGTGTGATTTATACCAATGTATTCTGACATTTTTAGCTTAATATTTTGTTATATTTCGAGATAATTAATGTTATTCATAGTTTATTTTATATTTTAATTGTAGGAGCATTAGTACATGGATCCTGGGATAATTACACGTATTTTGGGGACCATACGGGAGCATAAAACACAATATGGGAGCATCAATGGAGAAATTACTCAAGGCACCACAAGGCGCCTTGGCGCCACAAATTTCATGACTCATGGCGCCACAACCACCAAAGCCATTATCTCAGGCGCCAAGGCGCCTGTTGGAGGAAAGAACAATGGCGCATTGGCGCCTAATTAATCAAACTATGCAAAGCGCCAAGGCGCCTCAAGTTTCCAATGGCTCATATATTTTCCCGAGACATTGGCGCCATGGCGCCACTTAACCAGACGCCCAGCCGCCACTTGTTCAAGCCACAGTGCTGCGAAGGAAACCTACGGACTTCATGATTCAATTTTTAGGGTTTCCTAATGATACCCAATGACTCCCAACCTCTACTATAAATATAACAGTTCGTCCAGAATTAAAGAGGAGGCAAATATAGAGCACAAAACACATAAATAAATATTTTTAGAGATCCAAGGAGAGGATTGAAGAGCGACAAGAGCAGACAAAGGCTGTGACATCCGAGGAGGAAGAGATTCAATTCGGATTTTATCATCTTATTTATTTCTTAGAACTCTAATGATTTCCTTAAGATTAATGACTTGTTTATTATTGTTTTTATCTATTGTCATGAACTAAACTCCTTAATTCTGGAGAATGATGTAATCTATGCTTGAACCTTGTATTTTGTTTATCAATTTTGTTATGAAGTTTTATTAATTTATTTATATTCTTTTGAGTTTACTGCTTCTTGATTGTTGGCCACAATGAAGATGATGAATGTTTAGAATCTATCACTCGAGAGAGGGGATTTTGAATGGATCTATAGAATAAACCTAGGATTTTATAGAGTTCGAGAGAATCTGTAGTTCTTTGAAGTCGTTAATATAGAATCACAAATCGTAATGAATTGTTAACTATTGGATTTTTATAGAGATATCGAAGTCTATAGTTGATGATATTTTCACTCGGTACTCGAGAGAGGGAGTGGATATTTTAGGAGTCTTGACTTATAAACAATATAACTGAACATTGATTAATTGGCATGAAAAATACAAAGGCGGAAACTAGGTGAAATCAGGATCCAAAATCTCTATCGTATTAGTTCCTTCTATCAAACTATTTTTATATTTTATTTATTTATTAAAATCTTTATTATTTATTTTCTAAATAAAGTTAGGATTATCAATTGTAGTACTTAATTCGAGTTAACGCAATCCCTGTAGGTTCGACACTCTTTCACTGATTTATACTAAAACCTGACACCGTACACTTGCAGTACGAGATAAAATATCACAACAAGTTTTTGGCGCCGTTGCCGCGGATTGTTTGTTTAATTCACATTAATACTACTACCAAGTAATTTTAGCTTTAATTTAGATTTTTATTTTTATTTTTATTTCCTTGATTTTTTTCTTAAATTTTATTTTTGTTTTTATTTCTTATTTTTTATTTTTTTATTTTTTTATTTTTTTTGTTTTATTTTTTTCTTACGAGGTGAGTTTGAAAAGAAGCAATGGCAGATCCTGTTAGTGCACTGATAGCTCAAGTATCGTCCCTCATGACTCATCTAGCAATATTGACAAATCAAATGGGCCAACCGTCTATTGAAGCTGATTCCGCTAATGGAATGCTTTTATCCAAAAGAGGAGCATGATTTGAACAAGTACAGTATGTGAACAATCGGAACTTCAACAACTATAGAGGCAGTCTTATGCCTAATTATTATCATCAGAATTTTTCATATGCTGATATGGAAAACATTTTGCAACCTCCTCAAGGCTTCAATTATCCAATAGCTGAGCAGAAACCTTCCTTAGAAGACCTCATGAGCACGTTTGTAGCTACAGCTTCAGAGAGGTTTGAGAAGAATGAGTCAAGTCTAGATAACATCGAAACACGAATGGGCAATATAGAGGCAAATATGAAATCTGTAGAAGCGCAAATTGGGTTGCTTATTTCTTCAATGGCCAATCAACAGACATGGGTGTTT
Source organism: Zanthoxylum bungeanum (assembly GCA_019454045.1). Lineage (NCBI taxonomy): Eukaryota > Viridiplantae > Streptophyta > Magnoliopsida > Sapindales > Rutaceae > Zanthoxylum > Zanthoxylum bungeanum. Next base: position 145,931 of record SKCR01049232.1, read on the forward strand.
CCGAGTGATATTGAAGTCAACCCCAATGAGCAATGTCAAATCATAACATGTAGGAGCGGAAAGAGTTTAAAGACACCTCTCAGGACTTAGGCAGTAAAGAAGATGAAATGGTATTTCAGGAGGAAACAGTAATATAAGAAGAAAACAAAGGTGAATTGATAATGAGAGGTCAAAATAAAGAAGTCACCTTCAGTGTTTTCAGAGCCATGACGAGCCCTTAAGGTGATGTAGAATGTCATAGGATAAATACAGTAGAAAAAGGAGTTGTAAACACGCAGGGTGAATCATTTCAGCGACCTATGAGCATAATACAGCCATGTATAAAGGAAGATTCTCTGCAGCTAAACCTGAAACCACTCTCAAAGCACCGTAAAAAGAGGAAAAGAAAGACCAGTTCTCACTTAGAGATCATTCCTGGAAGATTAAAAAGAAAGCCGAGCCAATTTTGCCGAATGTGCAGTCTAGAATTCCCAATTGAGGGGAAATCTACATATCCTGGGGGACCATCTATGGATAAATTACCACAGCCTACCAAGCTGCCTTTTTCATGTCATAAGAACCGGTGGACACCAAAGAAGAAAGCAGACGAGATTACCCGGTTCACTACGTACTACGTTTAAGCCACCATAACCATTTGGGTGGTTGCGTCTGGCTGAAGACGTTAAACTTAACGCTAGCGGGGAGGCAACCCTTGCATTTATTTTATAATTGTTTTCTTTGTTTTTAATTTTTATTTATTGTATGCTATTTATTAAATTACATGTTATTTATGCAGGAAGCACGAGACACACAATGCCCGCGCAACCAAATTCTAACCAGCAAGAGTCTGATCAACTCCATGCACGGTAGTGTTGTTCCTCACTCGTGTTCTTTATATTTATCTTACATTGAGGACAATGCAAATTTTAAGTTTGTGGGTGTGTGCATGCTGCTTACTTGTTATTTAGTTGTTTAAATTTTAAAAAAAAAAAATTATTTGTTTTTAGTCTTTGATAGTAAAACATAATTCATGTGATTATATTGTTTGTTTATGAGTGAAATTTTAGAAATGATAAGTGCCAGATTTACTTTTATCCGATGCCTTGAATAACTGATCTATGTTAGACTCGTAAGCACTTAAAATAGGTTTTTAGCAGTAAAAACTTAAGTAGTTGACAATGTGACTAGTTGAAGAAATTGCATGTCGATGAATGACCGTTTGCTTAGATATCTATCTTGATTTGCTAGTGTTATGAAGTATAGTATAGCTAAAAAGAAAAAAAAGTCTCTAAAGAAATGAAATAAACCACCTATAACCGATAAGCGTGAAGCTACCCATAGGCGAGTATTAGGACCACTATGAGGAGAAATGCTACCTTAAAGGGTAGGTGAGTTGAAAAAAAAAATGAGTGCAAAAATGAGAAAAGAAAAAGAGACAAGAAAAGAAAAGAAAAATCATACCATGCTGAGCACAACATAAAGCAATTACAGAGCATAATTGAGATATCTAGGTTGGTTTGACCCATCGATTCTAATTTTTAAACGAAATCATTGAGTTGGCCTACTTAGGAGTCAAGTTGTGACTGAACCTTTAAACACACACACACACTGTGAGTCTAGCTCAGATGATTTACTCGAGAATTTGGATTCGAGTTGCAATTGCGTACTTTGAAGGTTCTCTAATTTCATTTATAAGCTTTCTTTGAGGAAAATTTTATGTGTAACTATCGAGACTATCTTTTGTTATTTTCTATATTTTTTTTTGCATGATTGTGTGTGAATGACGTTTGTGGGTGTCGTCGCTGTAAGCCCTCACGAGACTATAACTCGTCCACTAGGGCCACCTAGGGGTTTAAAGGTTTGTTGCATATGCTAAATGCAATCTTGATCCCTACGAAAATGACTTAATTAATTTAGTTATTTTTAATTGTTTATTTGAATTTAGTTTTTATTTTTATCTTTTGCTCGGGACTAGCAAAACCTTAAGTTTGGGGGTGTTTGATAAGTGTGATTTATACTCATGTATTCCGACATTTTTAGCTTAATATTTTGTTATATTTCGAGATAATTAATGTTAATCATAGTTTATTTTATATTTTAATTGTATGAGCATTAGTACATAGATCCTGGGATAATTACACGTGTTTTGGGGACCATACGGGAGCATAAGACACAATATGGGAGCACCAATGGAGAAATTACTCAAGGCACCACAAGGCGCCTTGGCGCCACAAATTTCATGACTCATGGCGCCACAACCACCAAAGCCATTATCTCAGGCGCCAAGGCGCCTGTTGAAGGAAAGAACAATGGCGCATTGGCGCCTAATTAATCAAACTATGCAAAGCGCCAAGGCGCCTCAAGTTTCCAATGGCTCATATATTTCCCGAGACATTGGCGCCATGGCGCCACTTAACAGACGCCCAGCCGCCACTTGTTCAAGCCACAGTGCTGCGAAGGAAACCTACGGACTTCAGGATTCAATTTTTAGGGTTTCCTAATGATACCACAATGACTCCCAACCTCTACTATAAATATAACAGTTCGTCCAGAATTAAAGAGGAGGCAAATATAGAGCACAAAACACATAAATAAATATTTTTAGAGATCCAAGGAGAGGATTGAAGAGCGACAATAGGAGACAAAGGCTGTGACATCCGAGGAGGAAGAGATTCAATTCGGATTTTATCATTTTATTATTTCTTAGAACTCTAATGATTTCCTTAAGATTAATGGCTTGTTTATTATTGTTTTTATCTATTGTCATGAACTAAACTCCTTAATTCTGGAGAATGATGTAATCTATGCTTCAACCTTGTATTTTGTTTATCAATTTTGTTATGAAGTTTTATTAATTTATTTATATTCTTTTGAGTTTAATGTTTCTGATTGTTGCCACAATTGAAGATGATGAATGTTTAGAATCTATCACTCGAGAGAGGGGATTTTGAATGGATCTATAGAATATAACCTAAGATTTTATAGAGTTCGAGAGAATCTGTAGTCCTTTGAAGTCGTTAATATAGAATCACAAATCGTAATGAATTGTTAACTATTGGATTTTTATAGAGATATCGAAGTCTATAGTTGATGATATTTTCACTCGGTACTCGAGAGAGGGAGTGGATATTTTAGGAGTCTTGACTTATAAACAATATAACTGAACATTGATTAATTGGCATGACAAATACAAAGGCGGCAGCTAGGTGAAATCAGGATCCAAAATCTCTATCGTATTAGTTCCTTCTATCAAACTATTTTTATATTTTATTTATTTATTAAAATCTTTATTATTTATTTTCTAAATAAAGTTAGGATTATCAATTGTAGTACTTAATTCGAGTTAACGCAATCCCTGTGGGTTCGACACTCTTTCACTAATTTATACTAAAACTTGACACCGTACACTTGCGGTACGATATAAAATATCACAACAAGCATATTTAGCCAAAAACCTAACAATCCATGAACAAGAAACCAAATTTAAGTAGACCCAGAACAGAGAATCAAGAGATACAGTGGAATGCTTTGAAGGAACCTGGAAATCAAGTTCTGACATCACATAAAAATATAGAATCAGCGATGGAGAAGCAGGCGTCGGCGATTTTAGGGCACAAATTTCCCTTCTTCTGTGAGACCGAGAGATCGTGAGAGTGAGAGTTGAGTGGAATTGATGACACAATTTTGGCTTTGTGAGACAGAGGGATAGTTCGTGAGAGATGAGGGGATTTGTGAGAGAGGGAGATAAACAGGGAGAGACGAGAGGGAGATGAACAGAGAGGGATTTGAGAGAGATGAGAGAGATGAGGGTTTTTTTTTACTTTTATTTACCGGTTTTCTTGATTGAGTTTAATAGACATGATTTTTAAATTTTTTTGATAAAATTTTAAAAAAATATTATAAATTTTCATCAAACGTAACAATTGTGAGATAATACCATATTGATATCAAAATCATAGTTGTAAACCATTACCAAACACCTTTAAGCCGTAAGTCTCCAACAATAATGAATTTGGTTTCGATGCGGTTGTGTTAATATTTTCATATTCTCCTACCACACGTGTTTTAGTAGCGATATTTTTGATTGGTCATGCTAACTAGTGCCTTAAGGGCACTCATTAAGGATCCATTTTTGGTAAGTTTTCATATAACATTTATGGGAAAAGTAAAAAATTGTCAAAACATTAATTACTTTTTCATTTTTCCTATAAAAACTTTCATAAAATGGATCATTAACAAGTGCCCTAAGCATTTCCCATTTTTGATTAAGATTCATATTATTTTTTTTAAGGGATATAATCATTTTTCTACCCAATGATTTGTCAATGTGCAATTTAACATCAAAAGTTTGAAAATATTCAGTCTTCTATATGATGTTACGAAAATGTATAATTTCCCACCCAAATTCAAACTATGTCAATGACCGTTACTGATTTTAATGTGAGAGTACCAAAATACCCCTAATTGTAGAACACTACAAGAAAATACAAAATTAGCGACGAAATAATTCGTTTCAAAAATTCGAAACGGAATAGCGACGGAATTGAAATAGATTACAACATTAGCTACGAAAATTAACGACGGGAAAAAATTCTGTAACTAATAACGGCGGTAATAAAATCGCGGGAAAAAAGCGACGGAATAGGGACATATTTTTTAATATGTCTCTATATATTATGACGGAATTAAAAATACCCCTAATTGTAGAACACTACAAGAAAATACAAAATTAGCGACGAAATAATTCGTTTCAAAAATTCGAAACGGAATAGCGACGGAATTGAAATAGATTACAACATTAGCTACGAAAATTAACGACGAGAAAAAATTCTGTAACTAATAACGGCGGTAATAAAATCGCGGGAAAAAAGCGACGGAATAGGGACATATTTTTTAATATGTCTCTATATATTATGACGGAATTAAAATTTCATCTCTAAATAGCGACGAAATTTGAATTCCGTATCTAAATAGCGACGAAATTTGAGTTCTGTCTCTAAATAGCAACGGAAATAAAATTCCCTCTCTAAATAGAGATGGAATTTTATTTCCGTCGCTAAATAACGACATAATTAATATTTCGTCGCTATTTTTAGCGACAGAATTCAAATTCCGTCTCTATCTATTGCGATTGAATTAAATTTATGTATCTAAATAGCGACAGAATTTTAATTTCCGTCTCTAAATAAAGACAAATAAATTTCCATCGCTAATTTTACTTAAATAAAAAAAAATCCCTTTCGTTTTCCCCAGTCACACCCAATCCCTAAATCCCTCAAATTTGTTCGCCAATGACTGACCCCTCAGACGAAGCCAAGCAAATTGAGAAGCTCTACGAATTCGGCGAACGACTCAACGAGGCCAAGGACAAGTCTCAGGTCTTACTCTAGGGTTTCGTTTCGCCTTTTATTCTACATATTTTATAATCACTTTTATGTTAATTATATTAAATTATCTGTATCTACGAAGGGGATAATTTCTTGTGTGTTTCTTGTCGCTACTTAGAGAGGGAAAATAAACCATAGCAACTGTGTCTCTAATTAGATACGGATTTTCTGTCGCTAATTTAGAGACGAAAAAAATTATTTCGTCGCTATTTATTTGGCGACGACATAAATAGAAACATATATTTTGCGTTTCTATTCTGTCGCTAGTCATTGATTAACGACATAATAGAAACAGATTTTTCCGTCGCTAACTCACCGTTTTCTTGTAGTGGAAGTGAACGTTGCAAGTTATATTTTTTACCGTTGGAGACAAAAATTTAAGTCTTCTCTCTATACAAACCACTACAAATCCATCTTATATCAAATACAAAAAAGACACACATTTATAATGCATTCTAGTAGCATATTAAGTAATGGTTTCAGTGGGTCAAATAAAACAAGAAAAGTGCAGTGCAGTGCATGCCAAAATATTATCTTTGCCGTGTGCAAGCAGTTGCTATAGTCGCAACTACAACGCAATATCCTAATGCAATATTTTGGTCAGGTAGGACGAAACGTTGAGGGTTTAGGGAGTGAGTTACAAATGAAGACTTTGTTAGGGATATGTCATATACCCAACTTGTGGATGGGCTATATGTACATGTATTTGTAATATTTTTATTAATTAATAAAATGACAATCTTTATTATACGTGTCTTACATAACTTATATGAATCATCAAACACTATAATAAAGCCCTTTGAGTAATAAGATGATGGCTTCCACGCCTTATAAGAATCATTACTCTCAAACGTTTCTTGTCATAGTTTTGTGAATAATCTGGGCGTTCACAAAGCGGAGAGACTAGCATAATGATATGATCTGCCCTTAAGTGGGGTAGCCGATCTCATAGACTACTAGCGGAGATCCGTCCACTTGGTGTATCATATGGATGCATGAGTTGCTCGTGTTCATCGAACTGACCGCCGAAAGTTTTCACATGGAGTGTTTATCCCATGTGTCTGTGAGAACTTTCATGTATCGATTGTATGAATAATCCTTATACTTGAAGTCTATACAATCTTATGTGTGGATCAAATAACTTTGACATTCTCCTTCTCCGGTTCAAAAGATCCGGTCATAAGGGTATGATTGGGTCATTTGTTGAAACACATGAAGTTTGTAAAAATACAATAGAGAATCGCCACTCTCTCGGATAATATTTTCTTATAAGAGTAGTATTTCAGTTCGCGGGTTGATATGTGTGATCAGTGATTGAGACTGTGGCCGCACCAGAAGAATCGTGTGAGATTCTTGGGTTAGCACGATTCATGACACTATCAACATCATACATTTGACTATATGGGTAGACACTTTCCATATCCTAGGTCAAACGGTGTGGATACAGTGAGGCGATGGACTGTATCATATGTAAATCGCATACAGAATGGGTATATATATCTTTCCTTCTCATTTGGGGGCATTGGCATGTTGCTAGATGTCAACCTTGGTCATTGAAATCGAATGACCATCTGATCGGAGGATAATTTATGTTCGATTAATTATCACGATTCATTTCATGTCCAACTTGAGGGGAACCAAAAGGTCACACACAACAAAGTCGAAATCAATGGTTAACAGTGCACAATACAAATTTAACAGCATATATGATTGTTGTATGAATTGTTCATAAATGGTTCAATGTGTTTAATTATTGAACAGATCATTTATGAGATTCCATAGTGGCTTAAGGATTGGTGAATGACGATAGAGGCACTTTGGGAATTGGAATAAATAAAAACACTTCATGTGAAAGACTTCAGGTATGTTGTATATGATTGAACTATATTCTCAAAACTCTGAACCTTTTACTTGGGTGCTTGACACCGGTTGTGTGACTCATTTGTGTAACAATGTGCAGGGCCTGAGAAACAGTAGGAGACTCCGTCATGGGGAGGTTGACTTACGCATTGGTAATGGAGCAAAACTGGCTGCATTGTGCGTTGGGACTTATTCATTAGTTTTGCCGAATGGTTTAGTTTTAGACTTAGAAGATTGTGTTTATGTACATTCTATAGTAAAGAACATCATTTCAATTTCTTCTTTATTGTATAAAGGCTTTTTTCATGCCTAATAAGTTGTAATGAATGTTCTATTTATTTCAATGAAATAAAATATGGAGATGGTATTTTGAATAATGGTATCTATATCTTAAAAACTAACAAAAAATGTTCAACCTCTAATATATACAATGTTAACTCGAATAATCTCAATGAATCACTTCTATGGCACAGTCGCTTAGGTCATATCAATGAAACAAGATTAAATAAGCTACATAAGGATGGGTATTTCAGACCATTCAAATATGAACCTTATGGAACTTGTGAGTCTTGTTTACTTGGTAAAATGACCAAATTACCCTTCAAAGGTAAAAAACAACGTGCAGCGGAGACATTATAACTCATACACTCTGATGTATGCGGATCAATGTCAGTTACCGCTAGAGGTGGATTCTCCTACTTCATTACCTTTATCGATGGTCACTCGCGATATGGGTATGTGTACCTTATGCGGTACAAATCTGAAGCATTTGAGAAATTCAAAGACTTCAAAGCTGAAGTAGAAAACCAGCTTAATAAAAGTATTAAGTCACTAAGGTCTGACCGATGTGGTGAATACTTAAGCAACAAATTTCAAGATTACTTGAGAGAAAATGACATTGTTTCCCAGTGGACTCCTCTGGGAACTCCACAACATAATGAGGTCTCCGAAAGGAGAAATCGGACATTATTAGATATGGTCCGATCAATGATGCCAGCACGGATCTACCTCTTTAATTTTGAGGTCTTGATTTAGAAACTGCAACACTACTACTAAACCAAGTTCCTTCCGAGACTGTTAGTCAAACACCATATGAGTTATGGTCTAGGAAACGTCATAGTCTTAGTTATCTAAGAGTTTGGGGATGTGACGCATATGTTAAGCTCACACAAACTAACAAATTGATAATAAGGCAATTAAATGTAAGTTCGTGGATATGCCTTGAACTCAAGAGCATACGTGTTCTACGTCCCAAATGAACAAAGAACATTTGTCTCACGAAATGCTAAATTTCTAGAAAATGAATTCCTTCTCAAGAAATATAGTGAGAGTAGACTTGACCTCGATGAGGTACGAGAAGAACAAACTAACATAGAACTAAACCCCAGGCCCCTCAAAAGGGCAGCGACGGAACAACCACAAGGTTATGAACTTAGAAGGTCTGGTAGGGAAAAATATGAGCCTGAAAGATATGGTTTCCATATTGATGAGGAACATGATCAGGTCATTGATAATGACGATCCCACCAGTTTTGACGAAGCAATACGTGACATTGATTCAGCCAAGTGGCTTGAGACCATGAAATCCGAAATAGACTTTATGTATCATAATCAAGTATGGGACTTGGTGGATCCACCTGAAGGGATAAAACCCATAGGCTGCAAGTGGATTTACAAATGCAGAAGGCAACATCCAAACCTATAAGGCTAGGTTGGTGGCGAAAGGTTATAGACAAATCCAATGAATTGACTATGACGAAACCTTCTCGCATGTTGTAATGATAAAGTCCATTCGAATTTTACTGGCACTAGCTGCATACTTTGATTATGAGATTTGGCAGATGGATGTCAAAACAGCTTTCCTTAATGGGAACCTCGTAGAGGAAGTCTATATGACACAACCTGAGGGGTTTGCATCTAAGGATGATCATAATAAAGTATGCAAGCTTAAACGATCCATTTATGAACTCAAGCAAGCCTCCAGAAGTTGGAATATATGATTTGATGAGATAATCAAAGAATTTGACTTCATCAAAAATGTAGACGAGCCTTGTGTTTACAGGAAAAATAGTGGGAGTGTTGTTGTGTTTCTTGTATTATATGTCGATGACATATTAATCATCGGAATGATATTCCCATGATGCAAGCCACCAAGCAATGATTATCTCATAATTTCTCCATGAAAGATTTGAGAGAAGTAGCCTACATCTTCGACATTAAGATCTACCGTAATAGATCTAAGAGGTTGTTAGGACTTTCTCAATCTACATACAAAGATAAAGTTTTGAAAAGATTCAAAATGGAAGATTCCAAAAGAGGTAATTTACCTACTTGTCATTGAATCAAATTATCTAAGGAGCAATGTCCACATACTCCTTCAGATGAGAGCGTATGAGTATGATCCCTTATGCTTCAGCAATAGGATCGATCATGTACGTCATGCTATGTACAAGACCTGATGTCTCTTATGCTCTTAGCATAAGGAGCAGATATCAGACAAATCCTGGTGAGCAACACTGGGCAGCTGTCAAAACAATCATCAAGTATCTGAGAAGAACTAAGAATGTGTTTTTGACATACGGAGATTGTTCTGAGATGAAAGTCATTGGTTATTGTGATGCGAGATTTCAGACCGATAGGGATGACAACAAATCGCAAACAGGATATTTGTTTACTTTGAATGGTGGAGCTGTCAGTTGGAAAAGCTCAAAGCAGTCAACTACAGCGGACTCCACCATTGAAGCCGAGTATATTGCAGCATCTGAGGCATCTAAAGAAGCAGTCTGGATAAAGAAGTTCATCACGGAGCTGGAAGTGCTTCTCGCGATAAAGAATGGCGTCACGATGTACTGTGACAACACGGGCGCCATTGCTTAATCAAATGAACCAAAGTCCCACCAGAAATCCAAGCATGTACTCAGGCGATTTCATCTCATCAGGGAGATTGTTGAGAGAAAAAAGTTATTATAGAGAAAATACCCACAGAAGATAATCTTGCAGATTCTCTGACTAAAGGGCTGACTCAACAAAAGCATGATAGGCACACCCGAGAGTATGCTGTTCAGATTCGTACTAGTTGGCTATAGTGCAAGTGTGAGATTGTTAGGGATATGCCCTATACCCAACTTGTGGATGAACTATATGTACATGTATTTGTAATATTTTCATTAATTAATAAAATGACAATCTTTATTATACGTGTCTTACATAACTTATATGAATCATCAAACACTGTAATAAAGCCCTTGGAGTAATAAGATGATGGCTTCCACGCCTTATGAGAATCATTACTCTCAAACGTTCCTAGCCATAGTTTTGTGAATAATCTGGGCGTTAACAAAGCGGAGAGACTAGCATGATGATATGATCCGCCCTTAAGTGGGCTAGCCAATCTCATAGGCTACTAGCGGAGATTCGTCCGCTTGGTGTATCACATGGATGCATGAGTTGCTCGTGTCCATCGAACTGACCGCCAAAATTTTTCACATGGAGTGTTTATCCCATGTGTCTGTGAGAACTTTCATGTATCGATTGTATGACTAGTCCTTAGACTTGAGGTCTTTACAATCTTATGTGTGGATCAAATAACTTTGCATTCTCCTTCCCCGGTTCAAAAGATCCGGTCATAAGGGTATGATTGGGGTCATTTATTGAAACACATGAAGTTTGTAAAGATACAAAAAGAATCGCCACTCTCTCGGATAATAGTTTCTTATAAGAGTAGTATTCTAGTTCGTGGTTGATATGTGTGATCAGTGCTTGAGACTGTGGCTGTAGCGGAAGAATCATGTGAGATTCTTGGGTTAGCACGATTCATGACACTATCAACATCATACATTTGACTATATGGGTAGACACTTTCCATATCCTATGTCAAACGGTGGGGATATAGTGAGGCGATAGACCGTATCATATATAAATCGCATACAGAATGGGCATATATACATTTCCTTCTCATTTTGGGGCCTTGGCATGTTGCTAGATATCAACCTTAGTCATTGAAATCGAACGATCATCTGATCGGAGGATAATTTATGTTCGATTAAATTATCACAATTCATTTCATGTCCAACTTGAGGGGAACCCAAAAGGCCACACACAATAAAGTCGAAATCAATGGTTAACAGTGCACTATACAAATTTAACAGCATATATGATTGCTTTAGGAATTGTTCATAAATGGTTCAATGTGTTTAATTATCGAACAGATCATTTATGAGGTTCCATAGTGGCTTAAGGATTGGTGAATGACGATAGGGGCACTTTGTGAATTGGAATAAATAAAAAAAACATGAATAATAATGTGAATAGTAATTTTTTTTTATTTGTTATTTGTTTTGAATTCCAATTCGGCCCAAGCTCCTATTAGGGTTTCATAATCTCATTAAACCACTAAATTAAGATCCAATGGTTAAGATTAAATTAGCATTTATCCTACATCAGATTCTTAATTAATTTTGTTGTCTTTGGAGCACCTATATAAACCCAATGAATTCTTTACAAATTTTTGCACCAAATCTTTCATATATTGGGTTTATATAAGTGAGCAACTCTAAAGTTTAAGAGTAAGCCACTGATTTTGTTGATCCTTAAGTCTAATTGACTAGAGGAACCTCGAGTTAAAAATTTTGAGGTATTTGCCTAGGCTAGCACCAATGGAAAAATACATGTGCACTCAAGGCGTAGTCTTGCCGTTGAGTTTTGGCTTTGGTGTGTCCACCTTTAGAGGCCACACACTTGGGTGGCTATTTGGAACGTGGAAGAACTGACTGAGTTCGAGAAAAGCTTGTAGATTGGAGGGAGGACTGGAGGAGTCTTCGGTTCAAGTAAGTCTTTTTCTTTCTTTATTTTAATTAGAGTTCTTATGATAGTTAGCATGTTTAGGTTTATGTTCTTTGCATGTTTTATGAGTTTTTTATACTTAGAATATATAGTAACATGCCTATGCTTGTAGAATAATCAAAACAAATAGGTATTAGGCAAAGGGATAACGCCATCATAATTTGATTTTTTCTTGATTTTCCGCTGCGCACTCGCGGCCGCTTCCCAACAGACTTGGTAATTCCTAACACCAGTGATGAGATTACGAGTGAGGAATAGTAAGGCAATATACATCAGTTAATGAATAAGTAAAAGCAATATACACCAGTTAAAGAAAAATATACATTCTCTAGTGTCATTGGTCTCATTGGTTGATCGGTTAAACTTTATCCTTGAACTTGTACCACTAAAAGTTAAAGCCCGCAAGTCCAAGTTTGTGATCAGGGAAAAAAATAATAAATGCTGTAAATATTTATGGACTGTGATCAAAATATACCTAGCTGTTTGCAATAAAGGGCCTCAAAAGGCATCGTCTCACATTATGGTTGGAACAGTGGCAGAAAAAACAGTTAATAAAAAATCGCTTTGTTAGTCTTTTGTTTCTCTACAGTTACACATTCGGGTCAATTATGCTAAAGGAAATCAGAAGCTCCAGTGGCAACATTGACTTCCTATAATTCGAAACCAAAGACTAAGTTTCCATTCCACAACAAACACATTCACCCAGATCAACAAACTTTACCCTTACCCAAAATTAGTTACACCCAAATTATTTGACACCCGAATCTTTTCTAACTACAAATTTATTTACACGAAATACACAAACATGGAACATGATTTTCACATCTATGGTTAATGAAAAATAATTCATATCATGCAGATTCATGTCAATACACATACATGGAACATGATTATTCGTCATATAACATGATCAAAAACAAAAAAATACAGGAAACAAAAAAAATACTTACTTCACGTCAATGAAGCCATAAACCTAATCTTTCACCCCTTTTCAAATGCAACCTAAGTGCGAGCTCCACCCAAAAAATCTTCACAAATCTTCATAGGTTGTTAAACTCGAATGAATTTGGAGCAAAAAATGGCGGGATAGAGAATCGATTGTGCGTGCAAATGACCAAAGTGTGGCTGTGGGTGTGGGTCTCGAGTAGGGGAAGAGAGATATGGATTTTAGGACTTTACTCTCACTTGCACGACGTCGTTTTAGGCATTTTAGGGGCATTTTTATAATTCACTCTACAGCCCTCAAAACAGTCATTTATGTAAGAGCAAAATGACAATAATACCCCCATGACATCATAACGGCAGTTGACAGAGTCTGAATTTGGGTGGGAAATTATACATTTTCTTAACATCTGGTAGAAGACTGAATATTTTCAAACTTTTGGAGTTAGACTGCACATTGAAAAATGATAATATCCATTTTTTTTAAAGATAAGAAGGTGAATAAGTCCAAATATATTTTTTAACCTCTTATCTCAATTAAATTTTATTAAGATGCTTGAAAATCAATTTAACTATATCTTTGGGAGTCGACTGAGATTTTGTTACATTTAAATTATTATCCAAAAATTATCCATCATAATTTTTTTAAAAAAAAAAAATTAAGTACAAGGCTCAACTCAACATCAAATTCAAGTCCAACAATAATATCAAATTGTCCCTAGTCATCATCAGCAAAAACACTCCTGAAATACCCTTCCGTGTTAATAATATTAATGGCCATATGATAATTACTTTGTTAGTGGCAAATATACGGAGATAATGGTGACATTAAGATTTCTTAGTTGTGAATCCTTGCATATCAAACACCAGCTCTTCTAGCAAAGCTAGAATCCGATTCATTCACACCGTACACACTAACTCAAGTCTTTGATAAGTTTAATATTCACAAAGACACAGTAAAACGAGTCACTTAGTTTGTATTCAGTATTGTGATGATCATGATTTAAATGAAAATGCGATGATGATTGTATTGATGATGGCATATAGTTAATTAATTATCAATTTATCATATACAATGAGAATAAAAAAATGTAGTTAGTGGAAATAGTGTCCAATTAAAAAGAAGGAAAAATAAAGGGGAATATATAGGGCCCCATGACATGTCTCCTCAGTAGACCCTAAAAGATGGATTTTCATATTCATTTTTCACTGTTCTTTTCACCTAGCTTCCTCTATTTCCTTTGCTTTTTGCTATTTCTATAGCTTGCCAATTGAATCGATCGATCTTAGGCAAAGCCTATAATTATTAATCATGTCTGGTGCTTTAGCCAAAACTTCTGCAGCTGAAGGTTCTTCACGATCTGGTGGTACTGATCATCATCATCAGCAGCAGCAGCAGCAGCCGGCTCCTTTGAGCCGGTACGAGTCGCAGAAGCGGCGAGATTGGAACACGTTTGGGCAGTACTTGAAGAACCAAAGGCCTCCAGTATCATTATCACAGTGTAACTGTAACCACGTGCTTGAATTTCTTAGGTACCTTGATCAATTTGGTAAGACTAAGGTTCATCTAAATGGTTGTGTCTTTTTTGGACAACCCGACCCGCCTGCACCCTGTACTTGTCCTCTCAGGCAGGCTTGGGGAAGCCTTGATGCTCTGATTGGACGCCTACGTGCTGCTTACGAGGAACACGGTGGATCACCCGAGACTAACCCATTTGGAAACGGAGCTATTCGGGTTTTTTTGCGTGAAGTGAGGGAGTGTCAAGCTAAGGCTAGAGGGATTCCTTACAAGAAGAAAAAGAAGAAGAAGTTTCAAGTCAAGCCCAACGATGAGGCCAAGTCTTCCAGACAGTCAACTTAGTAGCTCCGCTAGCTTCTCCAAATAAATGGTAATTTTTTTAATTTTTTTTTACATGTGAATAACTTTTAATTTCCTTGATTTTCTACTACTTCATACAGTAGTATAAACTCAATTTCATAAAATCGTTATTAAAATTGAACAAAAAATGAGAGAGAATTGAAAGGAACTTGATAAAATTTGAGATGAGTTAATTGGACATTAATGATATATAGTAAGATCTATTAGCGACTCTTCAGCACTGTGGGGAGATATTAAGCTAGGTCTAGATAAAACCCTAAACCCAGAAAGCGAAACCCTAATCTGGGAACTGACTTGAAGTGAAGAACTGTGGGTACGTAAATTTTTACCATGACCATGCCAATTAAAATTTTACTCTTACAATATTTATATACACGATGCCATGATTGGAGTGTAAGAACTTGTCTGTTTGTCTTTCTCTCTCTCTATTTCTCATCAAGCAAAACACTGTATATGTTGTTTCCTAATTTAATATATGGTACTGATTACTTTTTCCGTTTGTTTATTTTTTTGGGGCTCTTTTGCGATTCTGTGCGATTTTTTGCTCCCCATGACTGACCATGTGAGATACTGATACATATATCATACGTTGCATGTGAATTTTATACGCATTGACGTGCTTATTTATATATGCATTCCCATTATTCTAACACCGACATCTTGGAAAATATTTTGTGACTGAGGTGGCCTAAAATTACTTAATTTTCTTTGGTTTGGTGGAACTATAATCTTGTGTGTATATATAATATGAGTATTTGTTTGGTGGAAGTGAAACTATAATCTTAAATATATATATATACGTGTGTTTGTTTCTGATTACTGTTAACAATCATTGGTTTTAACTGTTCAAATCTGCTTTCTTTGTTTGCTTCTCAGCATCATAAATGCTAATTAATCACTGAAATGTTTTAATGATAAAGATTAGGGGATCTATAAGCAATTATCCTACAGTCAGTGGAGCATCATTTTTGCATTGATGCTACCAGTATAATGATAGTAGCAAAGGCTTATAATATTAGTCATGTAATGTGGCAAAATCATGAATTTTTTCTTCCTATTTCCCTTGTTTAATTATTAGATAGGATCATGGAAACATTTTGTTGATAATTTGTTTCAAACTTTTTATAGCATGCCTGTGTTTTGGCATGAATTAGTTAAATGACTCATTGAAATGTAGGATTACAGTGTCTATGACTAGGGGGACGGAATCCACTTCTTATATGGAACGTTCCCCTTGATTTCTTCTACCACTAGTTATAATATCCTCTTAATTTGTAGCAAATTGTTGCTTTGCTTCCCCAAGTCTTTCAAGCATTTCTGTCTCTTTCTCTTTCATTTCAATCACAAAGCAAAATGAGAGATCGAAACTAATTATAAACATTGAATTTGAGGATCTATTTGTTATACATGAAATAATTTTTTTAGTAGAAAACTTAAAGAATCAAGCTATATTGAATCTCAAATTAAATTAAGAAGACCAATATAAGGTTTTATCCCACGTGCATTGATTATTAACATCTATAAATTTGACATATACAATAGGTATAGATTCACTTCTTTTAAGTTGTCAACTAATTCAGTTGGTAAAATTTCTTAAAAGGAAACAGGATATTTGAAGAATTTAACATATACTTGGTATAATCAATGAAGACTGTAATTTAATTATTTGATGGTCGATTATTACTTCAAAACTGATTGATCTAAAACCATTACATGGGTAAATTACAATGGTTAAAAACTGATTGATCTAAAACTATTACATGGATAAATTACAATGTTTCCATCCAGTGTGATTTATTGTTATGTAAACCCTTGTAATTGTAGTTTACAGATGAATTAGATTTTATATCACAATTGTTTGATGAAAAATCTATATTACTTTTCCTGTTTTTATCAAAATTATTATCTAAAAATCACATTAATTACTAGATATTATCAACTTTTATTTCATAGGAGCTTACCGGCTTAAAAGCCATTGCACTACTGTACAAAACAGTTCCTTAAGGTTGGATTGAAACAAAATAAATCTTGCAAAGGGTATTAATTTGTGTAAATCAAAAAGTTTCTATATGGTCTCTTTTTCTTGTAAATGAATTTTGTGTAGTTTTGGTGACCTATGGATTTGTTTATTTGGAGAGTATTTCTTAATAGTTATTTTTTTTTGATTTATAAGCCCAAAGACAATTAATAATATAGAGAATTGAAAACACAAAAGGGAAAATGATTATGATTTTAGAATTTGATTGTTTAAATAATCAATCCTATTATAACTTGATAATTAAGATACTGCATTGTAGTTACTGGGGTCCATGAATTACGAATACAAATATACAATATAGCATAAGAGTATTTGGGGTCCCCAAGGGGCGTGACTTGTATGGCTCAGGATCTCACCTTGAGGTATTGGGTTCAAATCCAATAAGTGTATTTCTTGTAAGAATCTAAGACATACGGGATTTTACCTGCTCCGCTTAACCCCGTAAGAAGTGGTTTGGCGGTGAGTTTCCAACGATTTCAAAAATGAAAAAAAAAAAAAAAGAGTATTTGGGTTTGTTTGTGTGGATACTAGCTGGTTCCTAATCCAATGTATTTTATTTTTATTTTTCGCTTGTAAGCTGACAACAAATTTAGGATGAGAGATTGAAAACTAACTATTTTCAACCGATGTCTTTAAGGAAGATTTACTTTGGCAATTGATGCTTACCCCTAATATCTTGTGCTCATTTAGGTTGTAATGTTGGCAGAAACATTAATGGACTGCTAATTCTCAAATATGGTGAATTATAAGTGTTTGTTAGATATAAATGGCTTTGTAGTCTTCCCTAGTTGTTGTTTTTAATTTCGTCTTAGATGATACACTAGAAAAGTTCTGATTAATTTTTTGGGTTACGCCATTATACTCTATATTACACATCTGTTTAGTATTATCGTTGAGATATATGTCAAGGATTATCTAACAAATGATGGTTAATTTATCAATGTAAGATGTTATATAATATGAATATCATAAATTCATTTTGATTCAATTATTGGTTTATCCTGCGCATCGGTTATCGACCTATTCGGTCAGATCGCGATGGATAGATGGACCAACGCCCCAGTAAGGGCTCGAAAGTAGACTTTGCAATTAGGCCTGGTACGAGACCATAATGCTTTAGTCCGGCCCTTAAATTACGGCCCGTCTTACATACATTTGAGATAAAAAAAAATCAAAATTTTAAAACCTATCCTAACCTAAATTAGACTAAAGAGTGAAGCTGCCATCACACTCATCCTCATCTCATATGCAATATTCCTCCTTTTTTTTTTTTTTTTTAAATCTAAGACTATTGTTTATGCAAGAGATTAGAGCTGATCTCATTCGCAGATCTTCCTGTATTACAGTGCTGCACTGGTAAGAAAATTTTCAGTTCTGTTATTAAGAATCTACTGTGGTGATTTGGAAATGTTAATTTGTTTTACTCTAGAGTCTAGAATCGAGAATCCATGATGTTTTTTTTTTTCAGTTCACATAGTTGTTTGCGAAATGAAATTTTTGCATGGGGTTGTCCTCTCTGTTCATAAATTGAAGGGCTGGGGTTTGTTATTGTTCTTGGTACTAAAATGCAACGTAGGTGATATTTGTTGACAATTTCCCATAAGCAGCATCATTATCATTGAGTATTATGCCAATCTAGATTTTTTTTTTTATAACTAAAGTTATATTAGTATTACTTGTTATTTTCTTAGTGTTTTTTTAACATTTAGAACTTATGATGCATTTTACATGATATAATCTTTTGAAAAAAATTCATTTTATAGGGAGGTGATGTCATTTTTTTAAATATTAATATTTAATTAATAATTTTTTAAAAATTTATGACCGGACTTAGCCCCAGTCCGGTCCTATATCAAATGAGCTAGGACCCGGCCCAACCCTCTCATAAATAGATAGGGCTTTTGAGGGTTTAGACTTTAATATATTTTATGGATTAGAGACCAAAGCCCGACTCGGTCCATTGCCAAGCCTACTCTAGAGTAACGTCCTTGAAAAAAGGAACGAAAATTAAACCACAAAAATAACAGATTAATAATCGAATTTGATGTCTTTTAGTGCTAAAAGGCATGAATCTCGGTGACTAACTGAAAGTCATACTCACTCGAGTGATTTGATAACTCTAAAATGCCCCAAGATAAACTTCAATGGGCAATGAATCATACATATGATTTTCATGCATGCCATTTGAATAGAACCGAAAACTCATGTTTTGAATACGTCAGTTCCTCATGAAACAGTTCGAAATATAAATAGTAACACTTTACATTTGGGTTTGGCATGCAGGTCTCGAAATATGTGAACTTGGTGAGAATGAATGGTG